>VWYK01055721.1:0-10116 GCA_013399775.1 Semnornis frantzii | reverse complement strand
CCTTGAGTGACCTGTGCGAGTGGGAGGTGTCCCTGCCTATGGCAGGGGGTTGGAACTGGATGATCCTTGAGGTCCCTTCCAACCTTACCATTCTATGACACCTGACCACTGCAGGAGCCCTCAGCAGCAGGCCACTCTTTCTCCTCTAACCCAAACCACAAGCTCCCTTCACTTGGGATAATTGCAAGGAGAAATAACATTCCTTGTTCTCTGCTTAACAACCTCTTGTGAATAGCTTGGTTTTTATTTTAATGAGGGACTGCACCAGTGATGGTTTATCTCTCTAATTGAATTGGAAGCTTTTCTTTATTTCCTAATAATCCTGCATCTAATGTTACAGATTGTAAACTGGTTTTGATAAAAGGCTGAGAGCTTGCTAGCTCTCATGCCAGAAATTGTTGCAGCAGTGGATTTTTGCATCCTTGGATTTAAAGAAATGGGGTTTAAAGAAATGGCTGAGAGGAGTACAATGGCTTGGACTTGGGCAGTTGAGCCATTGCCTCAGTGGGGTTTTTTTTTGAGCAGCTAGCTGATGGCTGAAAGCAAAACTATCAGCACAGAAATCACCTTTAGAGCGTTATCTGAAGTGTGAGGAAATGCTGGTTTGATGCTTCAGAACATTATTATCACTGTTTATCTCTGCTTTGACTTGGAGAGCAAGCAAAAAGTCCTTAATATACTGTGTGTGCTTGGATCACCTGGATAAAACCACAGCAGCTGTCATGTCAGACACCAGCAAGTGTGCAGGTTGAAAGTCAGAGAGCACTGAGTCACTCAGAAACCTTTCCAACAGGTCATTTCAAAGCTGAGGGAAGGCTTACAGAGGACTACTTCTTGTGCACTGCCTGTGTTGAAAGGCAAAGTAATCCCCATGGGTTTTCACACCCAGTGGGCGTTCACACACCAGCCTGATCACAGTGTCACCAAAGCTGGGTTTCAGTGCAGCCTTTGCAATAGTGGGGAAAAAAAAAATAAAAATCAATAAATAGGTCAGATGGTAACCTTTGCCTCTCTCTTGTGTGGTTGTATAACATTGAACAGGGAAATAAATGAATTTGAGATAATATACTCACATGCTTCTTCCCAGCCGTAGCAGGAGGACAATGGTCATTAATGCTGAGTGCCCTGGGGATGCAGCTCTCCATTTACAGCTGTAGGAAGGTTTTATTTTACAAGGTACAAGATGCAGTCCTGTGGGCTAGCTGGGTAACTGCACAATAACTATTGATTGTTTAATTAGCTGGTAAATGCCATATAATCACTAAGCCATTACGCAGCATTATTCTGCGCTCTAATTTAGAGCCTGTGGGAGCTGCAAGGCTCACGGCTGTGGCTCCCCAGGGAGCTCCTCCACCACCATCTCAGGATGGGGCAGAGCAGGGGTCACCCCTGCTAGGAGTCACCTTGAGGTGCTACCAGCCACTTCCAGGCAGGGCAGCTGGCCAGAGGCTGTTCTTGTCCCCTGCCAGCCTGAGTCAGGCAACCATTTGAAGAGTCAGAGAACATCTCAAGTTGAAAGGCACTCGTAAGGGTGATCAACTGCAACTACCTGCTCCTTGCAGGACTACCTAAAACTAAGTCATATGACTAAGAGCATCATCCAGATGCTTCTTGAGCTCATGACAGGATGTATTATTTTGCAGTTGCTCTTTATTGTATCTGGTTAGGGTAGAAGAAGAAATGGGTCCCAAAGTCTTTGGTTGAGATGTATTTATTTATTTATTACCCAGCTGGCATGTCCCAGAATCCAGGACTGATCCACCTGGAAGCAAATGCCCAGGTTTGACCCAGTAGATGAAGATTTTGAGGGGTGTGTGTGTATGAGAAGGTGAACAAAGCATTTGAGATGCAAGGTTGCAGGTTGCTGGAAAGCTGGGAGCAGCAGGGCTACTGAGACACTTTGGTCCCTGTGTCAAACCCTTGAAATATCTGGGGCACAAGCCTGTCTCTGCTAACTGTCCCAGGGTTTTCAGATGCTGAACAAGGAGGGACAACCTGCATCCTGCACTAGAGTGCTGTTTGTGGCCTGCCCTGCACAGCAACATCCATCCTGGTAGCATCTCTGGGCCATCCCAAGCACTACAGGCAGGTGTGGTAGCAGGTAGATGTGTTGAAGGTTTTAGAAGGCTGAGTTATTGGTTGGATTGTGGTTTGCTGGCTTTTTGTTTTGTTTTTTTTTTTTCCCTTTTACATTGTTTTTTGAGGGAGAGGTATGAGAAAATACCCAATGTGCAGCCTGTGCCCTGTCTTAGCCTGCCCAAGGTCTGGCTGAGCTGGGCTGCTGCTGATCCAGTGCTGGGCCCTTGCATCAGCCCTGGTGAGAACAGAGACTCTGCAGGTCACTATTAGCAGTTCAGCTAATTAGCCTGAATCAAGAATGACATTAATTGTTTTTAATAATCAGTCGTTTTATTGTCTCTCTTGCTGAAGGGCTACTGGTCAATAGTTTGGTAATTAATCACTCTTGCTTTTAGCTGTGTGGAAGAAGTTCCTGTGCTGCATACAATGAACATTTCCTGGGCATTGTTGCTGTGAAGAATTAATCTTGGTTTGCATCCACAGCTTTGGCAGCTGCAGGCTGCCTGCTATGGCCTGCACCACAGACTGGGCTGAGTGCATGCAAACCATGCCTGCAGGAGGCTTGGGCTGCTGCCACCCCTTGTCCAGACACCTGTCCTGTGGTGGTGGCTCTTGTGTGGTGGTCACCAGCATGCCCAGGGCAGCTGCTGCGTGCTTTCACAGGCCACTGAAGGAGTGCAGAGCTCCATTGTCTTCCAATCTCAACAGCTCCAACCCTAGAGAGCTGCAGGTGCTTTTCAAACAGTGCCCTTTCCCCACCTTCTTGTTTATAAGATGCTGTGACTTGAGCCAAAGTCTTCATGTTTTTAGTTTTGGGTCCTTCATATTGTTCTCTTCATCTTCAGAGATTGCTTTTGCTCCTTCAGAGCAGGCTGAGCAAAGCCAAACATGAGTGTATGCATATGGCCATCCCATGTCTTAGTCTGACAGTTGCTGCAGACCAAGGCAAACACATGAAGGGTTGGTCCCCTCTGATTTGGGTAGCTCCTTGGGTTTTCCCATCACAGTATAGTTGAGGTTGTAAGGAAACTCTGGAGGTCATCTAGTCCAAGCCCCCTGCTAAAGCAGGTTCACCTAGAGTAGGTTGTCCAGGAACACATCCAGTCAGGTTTGGAATCTCTCCAGAGGAGGAAACTCCACAATGTCTCTGGGTAACCTGCTCCAGTGCTCCATCATCCTCAAAGGAAAGACCTTTCTTATGGTAGAATCATAGAATGGGAAGGTTGGAAGGGACCTCAAAGGTCATCCAGTTCCAACCCCCTGCCATAGGCAGGGACACCTCCCACTAGAAGAGGTCACTCAAGGCCTCCTCCAACCTGGCCTTGAACACCTGCAGGGAGGGAGCAGCCACAACCTCCCTGGGCAACCTGTGCCAGTTCAGATGGAACTTCCTGTGTTCTAAGTCTGCCCCTTGGCCTCTTGCTGGGCACCACTGAAAAAAGTCTGGCCCTATCTGCTGGACCCTGCCTTTCAGATACTGGTGAGCACTGATAAGATCCCCTCTGTCTTCTCCAGGCTGAAGGACTGACTGGGTGCTATGACCCAGCTCCATAGGGCTGAGGCAGGGAAGCACCTTGCCTCTGCCCACTGGGGCAGCAGAGCAGTTACCCAATACTGAGCTGCTCTGCCCCATCCTGGCCTCTAGGTTCCACCAGGATGATTCTGATGGTGGCTGAGACTGCTCACATCAATGCCCAGATACAGACCCATGTGGGCAGGCGGTGGCCACCTGGCATCTCCAAGGTCACCTAAGGGCCACGGGAGTGTGAATGGATTTATGAGACTTAGCAGCTGCTTTCTAATCCTTCCGTATTACAAGCAGAGTATTAAACATTAAGCCATTGTTTCCGCTGGGATGGCTGCTGGCTGAGGATGCTCACCAGGATGGGGATCTTGCTGCTCCCGTAGGCATCGCCTCATGGGTGGTGCTGGGCTGTTATCAGCTCTCACTGGGTTGCAGGAAGGGGCTGGGCTGGCATACTGGTGTGATAACATGTGCTGGTGTTATCAGAAGGAAAAGGGGTGACCTCAATTTCTCAGCTTCCCTGCGATGTTAAAATATCTCTAGGTCCTTCCCTTGCTGACTCAAATGAGGTGTGTGTGCTTCTGAAAGGGGGACTTGGTTTTGCCATGCAGGCAGGGAAGTCTTGACTGGAAAATGCTTAAAATGATGTTTCACTCAGAAAGGGGGGAAAAAAAAAGGTGGGGGGAGGGAAGAAAACAAGAAAAAGCTTTGTTACCAGAGCAACTGGTACATCTTGTGCTGCTTCATTTCTCTGAAACACAGAGAGCACCCTGGGCCCTCCCTCCCCACAAGAAACCAGCCCACACACACCTACGCACCAATATGTCACATTAGCTCTGCTGCCTTCTGAGTAAGATGAGGGAAAGGTGCTTTTTACATCCCAGTCCTGTGGAACACAGATTGGAAAAGGTGATTACAAATATTCCTGCATTGCCTCCCTTTTAGTCTCTGCTCCCTTTCTCCTCCTCTGGAGGTCGTGATGAGAAAGGGCAGGGTGAAGGTCAGGAGGAGCCAACCAGTGTGCCTGTGAAGTGGCATTTGTTAGCTCTCTTATGTTCCTGGATTGCATTGGGTTAGAAGGGCCCCTCCAAAGTCATCTTGTCCAAGCTCCCTGCAGTCAACAGGGACTCTTCCAACTACATCAGGCTGCCCAGGGCCACATCAGGTCTCATCTTGAATGTCTCCAGGAAAGAGCCCTCAACCACATCCCTAGAATCATAGAATGGTAAGGTTGGAAGGGACCTCAAGGATCATCCAGTTCCAACCCCCTGCCATAGGCAGGGACACCTCCCACTAGCACAGCGCACTCAAGGCCTCCNAATAGGTAAATTCCTGGTAAATAGGTAAATTCCTGGTAAATAGGTAAATTCCTGGTAAATAGGTAAATTCCTGGTAAATAGGTAAATTCCTGGTAAATAGGTAAATTCCTGGGCAAACTGTTCCAGTATTTTACCACTCTCATTGTAAAGCACTTCCTTCTTTAACCTAAATCTCCCCTGCTCCAGTTTCAAACCACTGCCCCTCATCCTGTTGGTACAAGCCCATCTGGACAGTCCTTCTCCAGCCTTCTCAGATATTGAAATGCAGCTGTAAGGTCTCACCACCTCCTTTCCAAATGTTGCTGGATGCTCTTCTGTAAATTCTGCACAACTTTGCAGGATTATAAAACATCTGCAGTGGCTCAGGGGGGAGAAAAGCTACCTTTGAAGATGCTAAGTAAAGTCAAATGAGGTTTGAGAAGACTTGCTTCCTGGAGGGCTTCAGACTCCCCAGGAGAGGTTGTTCCCTGTGAGTTGTCAGCCTTGTCTGTGCTTGTGTGGCTGCTCTTGAAGTTGCTCAAAGTCCCTTGGCTTTGGTCAGGTGCTTTGGGTCCAGTCCTGGTGATGGTATCTGGCTGCCATCTGTGCTGCAGAATCTGGGGGTGTTCAGAAGGCATTCTAAGCTTTCAGAATTGGGGTTACTGCTTGTGAAAGCATCACTTTCCCTTTCAGGGTGTGCAGCTTCTTGTCCTACTAAGCTTTTGCTGCTCTACTTGCTGTAGTATCTTACAATAGTATAAGGGTGCAGCCACAACCAGTGGGTGAGATGTGGATGCCATAAGGCTTGGGTGGGCTGCAAAAAGCATTTGCTGTTAGGTTATGTTGATCTCATGCTGCAAGGCAGCAGGTGAGGAGCATCTTGCTCCAAGTTGACTCTGGTACCTGCTGATTTTTGTTGATTGTTTTATAGCATTTAAAGAGTGTTGGGTTAGTTGTGAGTTGGAGCCTAGTGCAGTGTACAGGAAGCTTTGGGCCAAGTTCCTGCTCTTGCAGACCTCTCTGACAGCCTTTGCTAAATGACTCTTCTCTGTCCTCACCCTTCTTCCCCCCCAGCAATGCTGAGGTGTGCTGGGAGTCAGGGCAAAGCTGGGAGCTGGTTGGTGGTACCAGTATGAGAAAGCCATCCATGAGGAGATGGTGTGCTGGGTGCCCCTGGACCAACATCATGAAAACCAAAGGTTGGGGGCAATGTTGGTTCTCAGGGGGGCAAAGAACAGCAGTAGTTAGCTGTTAGTAGGTCAGCTGAGCAAACTGATCTAAAGAAGCACTGAAAAGTAGGTTTTGGAGCTTTGTTCCTCTTGGCTCTGAAGGTGCCAGCTAAGAAGGCAGGAGAGGATGTTTTGGAAGGTTTGGAGGAGATGGGAGGAGCAGTACCCTGGCAACTGGTCCTGGCGTTCACAGATGCCAGAGTGTTTGTCTTCAGAGACATTTCTAGCTTGTCTCTTTCATCTCTCTTCCAGTTTTGATGCAGCTTGACTTGTGGCTAACCCTGCAGACTTGAAGGCAAGCAGTGCCTACAGGGAGCCAGTTGGAGCTCTGCATCCTCTCATGGTTATGCTTTGAAGGCTCACTGCAGAGAGAAGTGTGACTCTCTTAAAATGTGCAGCTTATTCTGAGGTTTACCTGGGAAGCCCTTTACACTAATTACCTAAAGATGGAAAGTGCCAAGCAAACACAGTCTGCTTCCAAATGTTGTGGGGTTCTTTCCTCCCCTTGCATAAGACTGGCAGATGGGAGTCATTTTTTTGTTTTGTTTTGTTTAGGTCTTCAATTTTTTGTGTGTGTGTGAGCATTTAGGTCTCTCAATTGTTATGCTTGGATGTGCTCATGGAAGTGTGTGGCTAGGAGCTTAAATCCATGTCCTCACCATGCTGTGCTTGTCCTTCAACCCCTGTCTCCCTCAGCTTCCTGCATAGGTGACCAAAAAGGAGGTCAGTTAGGGCTTCAGGTAGCACTGCAGTCAGCTGCAGGGGGGATGTGCAGGGGAACTGCAGCCTTCATCAGCACAAACTGTGGTGATCCAGCCCAGGGCATCCCATGTGGTGCCAGAAGCAAGGCAAGGTGCCATGCCCACCCCTCCTGCAGTGATTCCTGCTGGGGGCATCTAAAATGATGGGATAGGATGGGATGGAATGGTGTGGCACAGCATGGCATCCAAGCCTCTTCTGACAAGCTCTCATCTAAGCTTCTCCTCCAGGTACCCTGATGTCATGGTAAGTAGTGATCAAGGTGCCAGAAAAAGGGTTGGAGAGGGAAGCTTGGAGCTCATTCCAAGGCTTCTCCTTCTCCCTGCCCATTTATCCTTGATTTTTCCAGCTAGGGCTGTGTGCCTGCAGTTGGGTCAGTGGCTTGTGTGGCAGTGCTGGTTTGCATTTATAAAAGACCCAAATTCCAGGTGACTGTTGCTGAGGAAGGGTCAAATGTGTTAACCTCAATGATCAAAAAGAACTCTCAACTTTGAGCAGCCTTTTTCTTTCAAACTTTGTTTAAACTGCATGTGCCAGCTCACCCAGGACTGAGGCATGACTGCAGAGAGCAGCACTGCACTCATCTCTGCTGTGAATTCAGCTGGGTTGCTTCATGCCTGGCAGCAGAAAGAAAAGCAGGTCACTGTAGTGGGGCATGGATGGTAGCAGTCCCATTTTTCAGCAACTGCTCAAGTCTCTGCCCACGTTTCCAACACCTCTACACTCAGACCTGCTTGGTTTAATCCTAATACTTCACTGCTTCTGTAGGCCAAAGACAAATTAGCTACGAAGCATAGCAAAGAGTTGAGCCCTCAGTTCATGGCTGAGTGCTGAGCAGCTGATGGCATCCATGGGAGTCAGCAGCACAGTGTGCCATCTGTGGGCTCCAGCAGCAGCATTCCTGGGCTCCAGCACAGTGCTGGTGCCAGCAAGGTCCAGTGTGTAGAGGAGACCTTTGTCCCTGCAACCAAGATCTCTGGGGCCATCCTCATGATGGTGAGATGCGTGCAGGGAACCATTTCATCCTTCCATTTTATTCTTCTTTTCTTCCTTTGCATCTCATTTTGTATGGATGGCATGCTTCTGCTCCAGCACATCTTGCACTTTATAAGGCTTTGTGCTAATACTTTCCTTGCTGTTGCACTTTACCCCTGAGCAAGAGGATTGGTTGGGAATATGATGCCTCATTAAGTGTCTAACTTGAGCATTCAGAAGTCTGCAGCCAACTGCTCCCTTCCCTGCCTGGTACATAAAAAGTTCTTTAGAGTTTGAAGCTTGTATGGGCAGCATGGAAGACTGGAAACACATTGTTTATGTTTTACAGAAGTAGAAATTCACTTGTAAGTAATGATCAGAGCTTAGGAAAAATGAGATCCCACTGGAGCTGCCCTGAGTCTCTTGTTTTGCTGGGGCAAAGGTGGTTCTAGCCCAAGTGGGCAGCACTGTTGGTGTGCATTGGGAATGCCTTCACATTCCTGTGCTTTGGAGATTTGCACTTCCACATTTTGATTCAGCAGGTCCAAGATTGAGGCCAAAGCTTTTCTTCTCTGTGTAAGTAATAGAAAGACAGCCAATTCAGCAGGTTTTCTGTAAATAACCTGCTCCAGCTGAATTCAGAATTGTGTATCTGAATGCCAGTAGGGCTGACACCAAGGAGTAGATTGCAAAAGGAAATGTGTTAGAGGAGCAGGCTTCTGAAAGTGAAATTGCACTTCTGGGCTCAGCAAAAATAATGTTTGCTGTAGTCATGGAGCTGCTTAAAATGCAGAAACCAAAGTCTGGATTGCTGGTGCTGAGGGGCAGCATCCACAGTTCTGGAGCTCCCAGCACAGGAAGGACATGGAAGTGTTGGAGCAGGTCCAGAGGAGGCCACCAAGATGCTGAGAGGGCTGCAGCAGCTCTGCTGTGAGGACAGGCTGAGAGAGTTGGGGCTCTGCAGCCTGCAGAAGAGAAGGCTTCCAGGACACCTTAGAGTAACCTTCCAGGATCTGAAGGGGGCTACAGGAAGGCTGTGGAGGGACTATTGACAATGTCTGGGAATGGCAGGACAAGGGGAATGGGTTTGAAGTGGCAGAGGGGAGATTGAAAGTGGATGTTAGGAGGAAGTTGTTTGCAGTGAGGGTGGTGAGACATTGGCACAGGTTGCCCAGGGAGGTTGTGGCTGCTCCCTCCCTGGAGGTGTTGAAGGCCAGGTTGGAGGAGGCCTTGAGTGAGCTGTGCTAGGGGGAGGTGTCCCTGCCTATGGCAGGGGGTTGGAACTGGATGATCCTTGAGGTCCCTTCCAGCCTTACCATTCTATGCATCCCTCAAGATGCTCAGCATCTCCTTAAAGCTCTGAAGCAGCCAAGCAGTGAGCTGGTCCCTTAAATGTCTACCAAAAGAGCTCTTCCACAATGTTTTATTTAATTGGTGAAGAAGAACATCTGCTGGGAAAGAAGAGCCAGAGAAGGGCAGTGAAGCTGGCAAAGGGTCTGGAGAACAGCTCTTAAGGGAGTGCTTGAGGGAGCTGAGGTTGTTTAGCCTATAAAAAGGAGGCAGAGAGGAGACCTCACTCTCTACAACTAACTGAAAGGAGGCTGTTGGTCTCTTCTCCCTAGTAACAAGTGATAGGGTGAGAGGAAATGGCCTCAGGTTGTACCAGGGGAGGTTTAGGTTGGATGTTGGAAGAAACTTCTTCATTAAAAGGTTCTTGAACAGTGGAACAGGCTCCCCAGGGAGGTGGTTAAATCACCACAGGAGATGTGGTGCTAAGGGACATGGTTTAGTACCAGACTTGGTAGAGTTAAAGTATGGTTGGACTCAATGATCTTGAAGGGTTTTTCCAACCAAAACTATGTTATGATTCCTTTCAGGTAGTTGTAGAGAGTGCTGAAATCTCCCCTGAGTCTCCTTTTCTCCAGCCTAAATGACCCCAGGTCCTTCAGCTGCTCCTCACAAGACTCATGCTCTACACTTTTCACCAGCTTCCTTGCTCTCCTTTGGACATCCTTCAGCATCTCAGTGTCCTTCTAGTAGTGAGGGGTCCAAAACTGAAGGCAGTATTTGAGGTGTGGTCTCAGCAGTGCCCAGAACAGAGAGACAATCACCCACCTGTTCCTGCTGGGCACAGTATTTCTAGCACAGTGATTTCTCCTAACCTGCCCTCTTTCTTCCAGAAAGAACTCTCTGCCTGTGATACCTGGGGTTGTGTTGAGTGAGGACTCAGCCTGTCACCCATTGAACTGAA
>VWYK01055719.1:1888-14978 GCA_013399775.1 Semnornis frantzii | reverse complement strand
ATTTTCTTTTCTTTTCAACAATCTGCTAATAAAACTGTCTGAAATCTCCCCGTGACTTTATTTACAGTTCATCTTTATTAAATTTTCTGAAATGTATAACATCAGAGGAATATTTACTTTCTAATGGGAGGCATCTAAAAACAACATAAGTCAGCTCTTTGTAATGTGAGGAGAACAATGCTGAATGATTTTATTTAACATGCAACTGCTTCTATCTCTAATATGAATTACTGTGGTGAAAAACATCATAAAAGCACACTCTGTGGTTATTGTTTAACAAGCAGATTTTCCATATTTTTTTTCTTGCCAGCTAAGCAAACTGCCCCCATCTACATGATTTATTTATGTACATTTCTCAGTTTATGAAGCTGTTATTTGTACCTTTTTCTGTTATATTGTGATATTCCCATGATTCTTATTTCACAAAGCTTTGTGCTGAATAATGTAAAGTGGACACATTGATGGAACAAAGCATATTATTCCCCTAACTACAGAAATGCAGGGGTAATCCAGTTTGTTTTGTCTCAGATCTCCTTCACTTGATAAAATGTATTTAGAGACTTTGCTATCGTAACACATTTTTTAAGACTGCAAGTATTTAGAAATTTAAACAGGCATTAGGAGAAAGAAGTAGCACTTGCTGAGTGTATCTTTAAATGGCATTCCACAGGGAAAAAGGTGATTTATTTTAAGGTAAAAAATTGGTTATTTAAGACAAAATCTGAAAGTAAGATATTTTTGCTTACAGAAAATTCAGAAGCCAGAGATGTATGATTGATTTTGAATATTCACCCTTATTACCCTCTGTTGTCTGGCTATGCCTTCTCTTACCCTGTCTTCCGGTCCTTTCTGAACCATCCCGCCATGAATTCTTCTGCTTTCCTCAGGGAGCAAGCTTGTTAAGGAATGCAGAAGAGATTATCTATTTTGTACCAGCCCATTACATTATCACTGTGTGGGTCTGCAGACTGCAAGTGTGAGGCTGACTGAGTTCCAGCAGGTTGTTGTTGCCACTGGCTAGTTAGGATTTTGCCAATTTCCTTCCATCTCCATTAAAATATCTGGATTGTCTACATTAGTAAGTACCTGAGCTAATGTCATAGCCAGCAAGAGAAGCAAGAATGAAGAGAAGTTTGGTAGGTCAGGTGCAGAGGCAAGGCAGGATGTCAGAAATCGGCGCAAGATAAGAAGCTGCATTGTACCAGAGTTTGAGAAAGTCAGATTGGCAGTTTGAGGAACAACTCTAGGTGGAGATACTCAGGGCAGTAACTGTGGGAATCAACAATCAATTTTGTACCACCCCATCACAAAGGCTGTTGTAACTCTTGCCATTATGGTGCCCGGTGTCTTTCTCCTATCTGTGAGAAATATGAGTGAGGTGCCAGAAGAGCGGACCGGTGTGAACAGGGATGCCAGACCCATGTCCTAAGTGGATATGCTATGGGTTTGCCTCTGTTTCCTAGACCTGGGTGACTCCCTGACAAGTAAGTGAAGGTGAGTGGAGAAGAATCATGACTTACAAAGTGTGTTAAAGTGTGTTGCCCAGGGATGTGGTTGAGGCTCCGTCTCTGGAAATACCCAGACTCTATGTTGATGTGGCCCTGGGCAGTGTGATTTAATTGGAAGTGTCCCAGCCCACTGCAGTGGGGTAGGACAAGATGACCTATGAAGGTCTGTTTCAGCCTCATGGAATTTGTGAATCTGTGAACCCTGATATAAATTCTGGCATAGTTAAAGCAGGGAAAAATTAATCTCTTAGCCAAACTCACTCCTAAACCTGAGTAATGTTTACAGTAACAGAATAGCAACTTGCCTGTGTGTTTTTAAGCAGCCCAGGAAATAGTTTCATTCCACAGGAGGGAACCTACCCTAATGTAATTTCAACCCTATCTTCATTAATAAATCCTTGTATTTGTTCACAGTGGCTGAAATTTAACAGGGCTGAGTTTGGGTGAACTGTTAGGTAGTCAGATGATGGTACTTCTAGTTACAGCAATACTTATCTCTTTCAAAACTCAGATCCAAGTCAAGAATAGATTGCCCTAAATATATCATGCTGATAGCTTAATAGTAGGTTATGGTCAGATCCAGAAGAAGTTTGGAGTCAGTAACAAGATGCCTAAAATTTTAGGAAAATACTTGTGGAACTGACAGACTCAACAGACTCAACATTTTTTAATTAATTTTTTTTCCCTATAGAAAGAGATTTAATGTTGAGTTTTGACCTGAAAGGTAAACCTCTTTATTTGTTGAAGGTGCTATAAATTCTTGAAGACTGCTTCATTTGTTATTAGTTTACATTTTATTTGATAAAAGAATGCAATAAACAAAGCCTGAGGCCAATATTTTCAAGTGTGACTGCTGATTACAGATACATCTAGTTTTGTAGGCCAAACTTCAGCCATTTTTCATGCCTGTCATAAAATAAAATATCCTTGCTCATGGGCTCTGTGAAAGTTGCTTCTTCAGTAGCTGCCATCGTGCAGTGAGGAATCTATTGGTCTGCCATTGCTGAGCAGAGCTCACTCTGATCAGTAATGATGTGTCAACATCATACCATTTCAATAAGTCTCTTCTGTAAAAAGCTTAATTCTCAAAGGGACAGGAAATTCAAGCTCTTAAAACAAAACAAGTTCGGAATAAAAACAATCCAGAAAACTTGCAAACTTGGTGAATGTTCATCCAAAAGACAAATCATAGAATTATAGAATGATGTGGGATGAAAGGGACCTTAGAGATCATCCAGTTCCAACCTCACATGGCATGGATAGGGATACCTCCCACTAGACCAGGTTGCTCGAGGTGTAATCCAACCTACTTTAGAACACTTCAGGGTCGGAGCCTCTGCAACTTTTTGAGTAACCTGTTCCCATACCTCACCATCCTCATGGTGAAGACGTGGTCAGGACATCTTCCTAATATCTAATCTCGATCTAGCTTCTTCTGGTTTGATGCTGTTGTCCCATGTCCTACATGTCTGTGTAAAAAGTCCCACTCAGCTATCCTGTAGACCACTTTCAAATACTGGAAGGCTACTACAAATTCTCTGCAGACCCTTCTCAAAGCTGAGCAATCCCAACTCTCTCATCTTGACCTCATAAGAGAGGTGCTTCAGCCCTCTGACCATCTTCGTGGCCCTCCTCTGCACCCACTCTTAGCAGTTCCGTGTCCTTGTGTTGGGGACTCCTGAGCTGTATGCAGTACTCTGGGCTGGGACTCAGAAGAGCAGAGGAGAGAGGGAGAATCACCTTCCTTCACCTGTTGGCAAGGCTTCTTTTAATGCAGCCCAGGATACGATCGGTGTTCTGAGCTGCAAGCATACATTGCCAGTTTATGTTTAGCTTCTCATCAACCATCATTCACAATTTCTACTCCTTAGGGCTGCTCCCTAATCATTCTTTGCCTAACCTACTATGTAATTCGGGAAAATTTCCACACAACCTGTGCATCAAGCAAAGTGGAACCAGCAGGGATATGGAGGTACTCCTCCTCCTCTGCCCTGGTGAGATCACACCTGGAATACTGTGTCCAGTTTGGGGCTCCCCAGATCAAGAGAGACAGGGATCTCTTGGAGAGAGTCCAATGAAGAGCTACAAGGATGTTTGCAGGACTTAAACATCTCTCCTGTGAAGTAAGACTGAGAGACCTGGGGCTGTTTAGTCTTGAGATGGCTGAAACAGAATCATGTCAAAGTCTATAAATATCTGAGGGGTGAGCATCAAGATGAAGATGATTGTTTCTTTCTGGTGGTTCCCAGTGATAGGACTGGGAACAATGGTGGAACACTGGAGATTTCGCCTCGGCATGAGGAGAGACTTCATGGTTGAAGTGATGGAGCACTGGGACAGGCTGCCCAGAGAGGTTGTGGAGTCTCCTTCTCTGGAGACTTTCAAAATCCACCTGGACGCATTCCTGTGTGGCCTGCCCTAGGTGATCCTGCTTTTGCAGGGGGGGTTGGACTTGGTGAGCTCTAGAGGTCCCTTCCAATCCCTCCCTAACATTCTGGTGATTCGGTGATTCTGTGATAAACGTGATTATTATAGTAGTAATGATTATCATAGTCATGTGAATTGGTTAATTAATCCTCTAAATTTGGGTCATAAAGACAGAGTCAGATTCATTTTTCTATGTATGGTAAAAGGATAAGAAGAAACCAGTTGGAACAAAGGAAAGTACAGCTTGATATAAGAGGGAAAAAATCAAAATGAGAGTCATAAAGCACTAGAACAGTTTTCCTAGTACATTTCTGGAATCTCAAGATTTTCAAACTTGAGGTGAGTAAGGTGCTGAGAAACATGATCAAACTTTACCCAGTTTAAAGAAGATTAGTCTAGCTGACCTTCAGAAGTAGAAGTTCTTCCAACCACAGGTTTTTATGCTTCTAAAACTAGAAAACTTATGTGTGTATGCCCTGTATCCAGTTTAGCAAGGAGCAAAGTTTTATCCTATAAATAGCAGTTATCAGATCTAGAATAGAAATTGCTGGTATATGTTTAAGGCATCTGTATCCAGTTTAGCAAGGAGCAAAATTTTATCCTATAAATAGCAGATATCAGATCTAGAGTAGAAATTGCTGGCATATGTTTAAGGATTCATAGCCTTTTGATCTTCCATATCAGGAGGCCAGAAGAATCAGCTGCTCTAACAACAAGATGTGAAAGAAGATACAGAAAGTGAATACAGAAAAGATTAAAAAAGTACCTATTCTAGTGCAGATGCACTTAATTTAAATAATAAGAATGAAAGCTGTAGCAACTTCATCAACTGGTTCTCAGACCAATTTTCTAGCAATAAATAAATGGCAAAGTGATCAAATGAAATGTCCGATAACAAAAAGAACAGCTACTGGTGATAAGGTAACTGACCTAAAAGTGAACTTTCTCACTCGGTATTTATTTGGCATGCTGGCCAGTCATTCATAGAGAAAACAGGACATGATGAACAGGAATAGATCCTCCTTTTAAAATATACTTATTTCATTTATTCAGAAATGCATTATTGAAACTGATTTGTATTGCAAGGCAACCAACTATTTCATAGATTTTTTTTTTTTTTTCCCTGCCCCCACTCTCAGATACAGAGGATTTTGAATTCCTGGCTTGTTGGATTCTCTGTCAAGTAGGAGCTGCTATGCAGATTGGGAAGCTGAGGTATGGAAAGCTAAAAACTGTCGTTTTCAACTGGAGAGACTAAAGGTGTGTGTTAGGGCTTCACTGTGAAGTTATATCCTAGCAGAAGTATATTTAGCTAGGGCTCAGTGTGGAAGGATTTTGTAGATAAAAAAGCACTCTTGTTTTGGGGTGCCAGTTACTGGGTGAATTGCAAACTGGGGGGAAGAAAAGGAAAGTTGTGATTAGGAAAGCAAGATAAGAGCATGAGGCTGCAACAGAATTTTGAGTAGAATGTAGGGGTGGTGGAAAAAAGGAGATTTCATCTGTTAAGATGGAAGTAGCAGTACAATACAGAGAAGCTGGATCCTAAAGATACTCGTTAGGAAGATCTGGTAAGATAGATGTAGCAAACAAATGCACTTAGCAGGCTCGTGGGCAAGCAGACATTGTTTTCAATTCCATTCAGAAGCAACTAATCGTTTGGTGTCTGTTCGCTGTGACCAAACCGATGCTGCGGAATCTGGCGTTTCAATGGTGGGTTGATATATTGGATGATAGAAATAAGTTTCCACATGGATCTCTTGAACAATCTGAACTCAATTTAACAGTTGAAAACGACAGAGATAAAGTATTACCTTCTTTGTGAACTGACCAACAACAAGCACTCCTCTGGGAAAGAGATGCTAGTGTTATCCTTTGAAGCCATTTCTGTGATGGAAGCTGAACAAGTTCGCAGGCCACCTTACACAGAAGTTACAGAGACAGTGCATAATAAGGAGAAAAAGCCCTAACTTTCAAGTTTCTTCCAGGTGAGATCTTATCCCTTCTACCTTTGACTCTAATCTCTTCAATGATGTAAGTGTATACATGGCATCTTATAAGAAGACATTCAGATGGATTGACAACAGAATCTCTGTGAAAAACAAAGGTAACCTATAAGCAATCACAGAGAAAAAAATCATTACAGCACAAAATTAATCAATGGGTTTCAGAAATCAAAATGCTCAAAAAGAAGCTGCTGCAGCCTCCACATGCCTAGATCAGAACTACTAAATAACTAATAAATAATCTGCCTTTCCAAAATACATAAAGCCTAACGAACACTTCAGTGGCTGTTCTGAATGCTTCTTGGGCACTGTTAATGATATTTTGGTTCTTCTCTGAAGGACCTAGGTACCTATCTAGCTCAAGAATAACTTTCTCCTAGGAGCCAAAAGCTAAGGTGAACAATGTGAAGCAATGTGCAGCAATGTGCTCAGAAATGTCACCACATAACCAAGCAGAATTATTGAAAAGAAGGAAATACAGATACAGGGCTGCCGATCACAACTATTTCTACGGCTTCACAGTCCAAGAGTCCAATACTCGCTAAGGTCGTACTGCTAGGCCGAACAACATCCTCTTGCTCTTGTTCTATATTTACTCCTATTGCCTCTTCCCTGTGCACAGCAAGCTGTAACTATTTAGTCTACATTAGCACCATTACATGCAAAAAGGGGCCTCTGTATCATCAGTTTGCCTTGCATCTGCTCTTGTGGTGTGCATTCAAGTTCTTAAAGCAGTTTCTTTTCCTGGTGGAACCTAGTTATGTGTGCTGGTTTGNTGTATATATTTGCTTGTATATTGTGCTGAGCTGTAAATATAGCTTCATCTCTTAACTTCCAGTCTGGCTGAGATCTAGTCTGGGTCATTTTAAAGTGTGGGGGGGCGGGGAACTCCCAAACCGTCACATTATGCAAAAGCATATAATCTAGATTTTTCTACCTGCAATGTGGACTGTAGCTCTCTCAGCAGTTGGTGCCCTGTAGAAGCCTAAGACTGGTAGCTGATGAGAACTTTGTTGCTGTTAACACCATGATGAGGTAATGCAGTGCTAAAACTGTAGTAGATGCAATAAATTGCACCATGTCATACTGCAGTCATTCTTCCCTGGTGCTGTAGCAATCAGCAGTGGAAACCCAGCAAGTGGCTGGAACTGCCACACTCCGGGCCCTCAAAAGCTCAGACAAACCCTGCTGAAGTTTAGGTTTCAAATGGAGCTATTAAATCAGAACTGGTAGGTGCAGCTTTGGCTTGAGTGAAGCTTTTGAACAGGCTATGAGGAAACTGAGACGACACCTGATAAAGTGGTAAATGAATGGCATCATAGATACTATTCTTTGCCATAGGTCATCTTCTTTGTATAAATTGTAATTAATAAATATTTATTGATTTTAAAAGTGTTTTCCTAGTTTTGTTTGTGTGTTTGTTGTTTTTCCCTACCAGGTGTTACTTGAGTAGAGTAGAGACAAATTGTGACAATAATGACTAGTGCTTTTCTTTTAAGTTACTGAAGCACTATCAAGTTTTAAAATACTTCAGCCTTTTAACAAATGCTGCATATTCTTCTAAGTGGTGGTCATTAAAGAGAGTGCCACTATATCATTCCTTGGTATTTAATTTGGGCCAGAAAGAGCAAACTATATTTTGAGCAAGGTTTATTCCTTTTTCAATTTAAGTAGTTTTTTTTTTTTCCAACCTAAGATGACTGAGTTCAGTTTAAATTATTGTGTGAATCGTCGGTGAGGTGCTTTTATTTGAATCAGCGAGCACTTAGCCGTGTCAAATGAGCTTCTGACAAACAAGAACATTAGTACCAGTGATATCTTTGAAACTGTAGTTTGCTTCTGTGCACTGCGAAGAGTTTAGAGTGTTAAAAGTTGTAGTTTTCTTAAATGTTGTTCCATTAATGTTAAAAATATCTGTTTTCTTCTTTCATTTTCATCCTGTTCTTCCACTGCTGTGTGTAGGATACAAAGTTTAACAGGAGTGCAGATAAAAAAGGAAGTGGTCAGGTTCCGACAGTTCTCCATTTCAGTACTTCAATAGTCACTCTTTTAATACATTTTTTCCCCTTTTTTTCCCTATCAATTTTGCTAGTAATTTTCAGAACACACTGTAAAAAAAAATCTTAATCTTGTTTGTTGCCTTTGATTAGCCTCTGGCAGTGTAATATTCAGGAATTCTTAGTCTGCAGACCATGGAAAGCTCAACAAAAGTATCTACTTGGCTGACAGAATATTTCTGTCAACCTCCTTCCTGAAGGCAGAACACGAGCTAGCATGGACTACATGAATTACTTCAGCAGCAGCCACAGCTCATCCTGTCTACCTTTTTCTCTGAGCCACTGCTTTACCTACTAACCATACATCCCCTGTGGTTATTTTGCATGTATACAATAAATCCAACACCCACAAGGAAACAACTTCTGCAAGCTGTTTCTCAGAGCTGGGCCTGGTCCTATTCAATATCTTTATTGATGATCTGGTCCAGGGGATTGAGTCCAGCATCAGTAAGTTTGCAGATGACATCAAGTTAGGAGCAGGTGTGGATCTGTTGGAGGGTATGAGGGCTCTGCAGAGGGACCTGGACAGGCTGGATGGGTGGACAGAGGCCAATGGGATGAGCTTTAACAAGTACAGGGTTCTACACCTTGGCCACAACAACCCCAAGGAGTGCTACAGGCTGGAGAGAGAGTGACAGGAGAGCAGGCAGGCAGAAAGGGACCTGGGGGTACTGAACATGAGCCAGCAGTGTACCCAGGTGGCCAGGAAAGCCAATTGCATCCTGGCCTGGATCAGGAACAGTGTGGCCAGCAGGACAAGGGAGGTTATTCTGCCCCTGGACTCAGCACTGGTCAGGCCACACCTTGAGTACTGTGTCCAGTTCTGGGCCCCTCAATTCAAGAGAGATGTTGAGGTACTGGAAGGTGTCCAGAGAAGGGCAACAAAGCTCATGAGGAGCTTGGAGCACAGCACTGTGAGAGGCTGAGGGAGCTGGGGTTGTTTAACTTGGAGAAGAGGAAGCTCAGGGGTGACCTCATTGCTGTCTACAACTACCTGAAAGGAGCCTGTAGCCAGGTGGGGATTGGTCTCTTCTCCCAGGCAACCAGCAACAGAATAAGGGAACACAGTCTCGAGTTGTGCCAGGCAAGGTATAGGCTGGGTATTAGGAGGAAGTTCTCAAAGAGAGCGATTGGCATTGGAGTGGGCTGCCCAGGGAGGTAGTGGAGTCACCATCCCTGGAGGTGTTCAAGAAAAGCCTGGATGGGGCACTTAGTGCCATGGTCTAGTTGATTGACTAGGGCTGGGTGATAGGTTGGACTGGATGATCTTGGAGATCTCTTCCAACCTGGTTGATTCTGTGATTCTATGACTTTGCCTACATCTTGTGCTTCCAGACTATACAGATTTTAGTGAACAAAGCTGTTGTCCTTTAAATATTCAATAAACTAGATTTTTCCAGGACATGAAATGCATTACTTATGCAAGGCAATCACCCTCAATTTACACAGTAGGACATCTTAGGACGTGGTGTCGATTATATTCCATGGCCCTCTTTGAGCTTAACAAAACACCACTGAAAAAAAACAAACCAAAACAACCCAAAAACCAACCACAAAACTCCCAAACAAACAAAAACATTGAAATTATTCTTTTAGGCTGTTACAACAGAAAATGGAAGTCAGAAGTTTTCCCGTCACGGAAATTGGATTATTTGTGCTGCTGGGGTGGCCCATGCCAGCTAGTCCTGCTGAATACAGTTCTGTGGGTGGTGCAGGAACTGGCATGGGTCAGGCCCAGAAGACAGTTTGTGGTAAGCTTCACTATGGAAGAGAGAGGGGGTATCACATAGAAAGATTGCTCTATGCTATTTGAATGCAGGGTTCCTGAACTTTAGAGGTTACATTTAACTTACCGGTATACGTCTTGCTTTATTATGCTACCTGCGCAGGACAGCTCAGTCATACCATGCCACAAACCACCCACAATCCCCAGTCACATTAAAATTACATTGCTCTTATCTACATCTATGCACCTACTCTTGCTGCACGGGGAACTGCACTTCATATTTCCAGGTTCTACTCCGTCAGCTGCCCCATGGAAGTGCTTTATCTGAGAGGGGAAAGGAAGAAAGATTAATCCCTAACTCAATTGTCTTTGAAATAGGTAACTTCTACTGTAGCTAATCAGGCTAAAATGAGGCTGAATCTGTCTTTGTACTTAGTGGACATGTTCCTAATTCACTGTGTGTCAGTGCTACTTGCAGGAACTTGCTTGAGCAGTGAAGGATCCTTCCCTGTCAGTAAGGAATCTTCAACTTGAGATTTCTTTTCAGATATTCCTAGCTCTCCTTAAAATCAAGGTCTTCCTTGTGACTGAACTACTGACAGGGAGGAAGCTTTAAGTGGTAAGATGAGTAGAATTTTCCTGGAGAAGTGCCTCTTTCTCCTAAATTTTTCCCCAAATGAACAGAATTCCTAATTATTTATGTTTACATATCTTGCTGAGTTGAGATATCATTTTTGTTGTGGTTGTTATTGTTGCTATTGTTATTTTTCTATTTCATTAATTTATTCTTTTTGTGCATATGGGTCTGTATGCAGATGAATATACTGAAGTCGGGGTCCTGTTTTGAACTCTCAAGTTACTCTGGTGAGAGTTACAGCCATATGTCATTCACTCCAAAAAGGGTGACAAGTAAGACCTGGGATTTGCAGGAATCACATCCAAATTGAACCTACCAAGTAAGAACCTAACGGAGCATTTTTAAAAGTAGGTATTAGTATTTCCTGGCACTGAGGCAGTAAGTAGATTTAATAAACACATATGTTTGGCACATACTGGGATTTTCAAACTGTGTAGATATCCACTCAAAATTTCAGCAGGTGCTTGTGCTTTTGTAAAATCCCATGAAGTGCTTAGTTGCATCCTACATCAGTCACATACCTCCCAAAATGCAGCCCCTAGAGGGGAAAGAATCTTGGATAATGGCCCTAGTGTTAACTGTTCTTCCCAATATAATGTAACAAGTCTTCTGTCCTTAAAAAGAGGCAGGGGAGTGAAATCCTAGGCCTGCCTCCTTATCCTTTTTCTTTCCAGGTTTTATTCTTTTGCAGTTACAGCAGTACAAAGCCGCTACAACTAGGAATATGAATCATCTTTGCTATACTCATTAGCATAATGCCCATGTGTAGATTTATCTACAGACTTTCAGTTTGATAAACTGTTGGCATGTAAATATTTCCTTGAAGAAATTCCAGTCCAGCTGCTTTTGTTTACAAATCTATCAATGGTTAACACCACAGAATATATTTTGCCAGTATCTGAATTATAATTACAACTTGTTTAATTGTGAATTAATTATAAAAGAGGAAGACAAAACTAAATAATAAATATTTTGCAGATTTTGGAACGATGCCAGCTTTGCCTGCATTAATTTTAGAAACGTGAGGACTTATGCTTGTAAGTCTCCATTCTACTACTCTTTCTTGTTATTTATTTGTACAGTTAATTGTGCAAGAAGCGCTTTCTGAATAATTATTTCATTGTACTTGTTTCGTCTTCAGAGGTTTTTCTGCTTCTGCCTTGTTTTACTTTTGGACTTCTGCTTGATCATTCTGCAGATTTAATTAAGAGTTAGTTTTGATACACCAGTCATAGTAACATCTGAAGTGACCTGAATACTGAGCATTTGCAGGTTAAAAACAAACTTTTTGTGATACAGGATCAAAGACACTCTGGAGTTTCATTCGTGTTTGGCAGCAGGTTATTGGCTTTCCTTGTTGCTGTTTTGACCAGCGATGCAGAGAGACATGCTTTGAATTTATTAAATTCTCACTGGTTTGTATAATCATTTGTTACAACTTAATTACAATTCCATACAATTTGCATGGATCAGCTCTGGAGACAGACTATGAAATTTATTATCCCTAAATTAGGATAGCTAAAAGTTAGATTTGAGCTACATATTATAGACCTATTTATAGCCAATTGACAAAACACACACTTCAAAAGAATGAATTGTTTGTTATCAACCCCTGGGTGCCTATTTTAGGATTAGACAAATTACTTGTGAATGTGCCTATTTGTCTTTGTTAGCCAGTGAAGGTTTAGCTAACTTCTGTAGCAGGACACGATGTTTATCTGGGAGTTGCCTATAAGAGCTGTTGGGGAGCACTTTGATTTAAGGAGCCAGGTCCACTAAACCAAACCAAACTGAACCAAACTAAACTCCTTCCGCAATTCCACATATTTTCCTTATGTATCTAGTATCATAGATTGTTAAGATTGGAAAAGACCTCTAAGATCATCGAGTTCAAACAAGCCAACACTGCAATGAACACTAAACCATGTCCCAAAGTGCCACATCGATACATTTTTTTAACACCTCCAGGGATGGTGACTTCACCACAATCACTTCCCTCCTCCTGCTGCGCACACTATTTTTGACACAGGCCAAAATGTTGTTGGCCGCCTTGGCCACCTGGGCACATTGCTGGCTCATGTTTATTTGGCTGTCCACTGACACTCTAGATGCTTTCCTGTCAGGCAGTTTTCCATCCTCTCTTCCCCAGGCCTGTAGTATTGCATAGGTCTGTTGGGATCCAAGTGCAGGACCTGGCATGTGACCTTGTTAAATCTCATACAATTGATGTCAGACTGTCTATGCAGTTTGCCCTACCCTTGAGCAGATCAACGCTCCCACCCATAGAATCAGGTGTTNATCAACACTCCCACCCATAGAATCAGGTGTTGTCTACAGACTTACTGAGGGTACACCCGATCCCCTCATCCATATCACAGATAAAGATGTTAAACAAGACTGGCCCCAAAACTGAGCCTTGAGGAGCACCACTTGTGACTGGCCACCAACTGAATTTAACTATCTTCACCCCAAGTCTCCAGTCTCAGCCATCTAACTAATTTTTAACCCAGTGAGGTTAAGGTCATGAGCTGCCAGCTTCTCTAGCAGAATGCTGTGAGACAGTGTCAAGTCCAGATATTAAAGTCCAGGCACACAACATCCACAGCCTTTCCCACTGGGTGGGCCACCTGGTCATAGAAAGAGATCAAGTTGGTAAAGCAGGGCCTGCCTTTCATGAACCTGTGCTAGCCAGGCCTGACCTCCTGTAAAGGGATGGGGTAAATTAATTAATG
>VWYK01055713.1:2893-14998 GCA_013399775.1 Semnornis frantzii | reverse complement strand
ATATATTTTTAATATATTTTAATATAGAACTATATATAAATACATATACATATCTATATATCTATATGCATATATATATATAGCATCTCTCTATATTTTTATGTCTGTAGCACAGGGCTCTGCTCAGGCTAAGGCTCTCCTAACCCTCCCCTACACTCCCAACCACACTGTAGAAAACACAATGTGCTCTGCACAGAGCAGTTAATTAACCCACTTAATTAACACAGAGTTTGGAGAAGTCCAAAAGCTTCTGGTCAGCTACGTCCCATTTGTACTCTCAGAGTCAGATCCATCACAGTCTATCCAGAGCCTGCATCACAGCCTGGCCAGAGCTGAGCTCCTGCCTTTTACGCCTGAGTGTGTGGGAAGAGAGTCTTCAGGCTTTCCTCTTTGGCTCAAAAATTGTGGGAAAAGGCTTTTCTACCTTTAAAAAATATGAATTGCCATCCATACTGGATAAAAGGTCCTTTTGTGTTGCAGTGGAAGATAAGGATTGGTTTTCCTTCAGACCCTGTGATCCTGAGAGCTCTTCTCTGCGCCTCTGCTGCCCATCTCCTGCTGCTGATGCAGTGCAGGGAGTGAAATGGGAGCAACAATACAACTGATAGCAACTGGGAAGCTTCTCAGCAGTTATCAGACACTCAGTACCTGTGGCTGCTCTCCAAAATGTATGTGTTTGTTCCGCTCAGCTTGATCAAGGTGTAAATCAGAGAGGGGAATTCTGTTCAGTGAACATTTAAAAAAGGCAGCGAGAGATGCAGATGGGTTCAGGGGAGTGTGAATCCAAATGCAGAATGAAATATAGATGAAAAACTCCTTGCCTCAGACAGTTTGAATAGTAACATCAACATCTCCTGGATGAGAAAGACCAATATTTTGTGGTGGTGACATCCTCCACAGTCAAAAAACAAGCAGACATTTCTGAACCAGGTGAGGGTGGGAAATAATTGTTTTGTAAATGGTGCTGTGATTTCAGCCTCAATTCAGGCTGATACATGAAGTTCCATTACCTGTCTATATGTTAAGGTTTAAAAATAAAGGAGGAGGAAGAAGTTTTAATGGGTTTAAAAGCAGAGGACAGTCTGCAGCACTCTGACTCTGCAGTAGCTGTTGAGTGGTTACCTGTTTCCATTGCTTATGTAAAAGAGTCAACCACTCTACAGATGGAGATGATGAATTACTCCTTTGTCCTAGATAGCAAATCCACGATTCCTAATGGAATTGGATGGCATTAATAATAGATAACTTCCCTACCATCTGCTGAGGAAGTCTAGTGGGAAACTTTTTTAAGGGAAAACAAGGTCTGTTTTGCAAAACTTGACTCAGGCTCAGATGGTTTGGGTTCTGGGTGTTCGATCTCACAACGAACAGTAGATGGCTTCAGAGGACGTTGCCACCAGCGACTGCTGCTTGCAGGTGAAGATGGAAAAGACAGCCCCAGACCATACGGAAGAACCTCAAAGAGCTGCCATGGGAAAGTCACTTTTATTTGACTTATTATTTTTTGCATACAAATCAAGTAAAAAAAGAAAATGTTGAAAACCAGGAGTGTGTGATGGAGCCACACTGCCAGCATTCCACACCGAGTCATCTTTCAAGCCACACACATGGCTGCACTGGATGGCAAAGTCTGCTGAGCCTGGGGTCTCCCCTGATGAGAGAGAAGCTGGTACCAGAGTAGGGAAGGAGCTTCTGGAGTGTGTGAGTATTGAGGCTTCCTTCCCACCTCCATCCATCTCATTGCTGTCTGCAGCTACGTGAAGGGACATTGTGGAGAGGCTGCTGCTGGGCTCTGCTCACAGGGAATTGAAGACAGAACAAGGGGGAATGGCCTCAAACTGAGCCTGGGCAGGTTTAGATTGGACATTAGGAGAAAGTTTTTGCTGGAGAGAGTGGTCAGGGACTGGAAGGAGCTGCCCAGGGAGATGGTGGAGTCCCCCAGCCTGGCTGTGTTTCAGGGTGGTTTGGATGTGGTGCTTGGGGCTATGGTTTAAGGTGAATCTTGTAGAGTAGGGTTCTAGGTTGGGGTTGGTGCTCCTGAGGGCCTTTGCCAGCCTGGGTGTTGCTGTGGTTCTGTGATCTGTTGTGTCTGTAGTGTTGTGGTTCACAACCAATGGAGCTCCCTTCTGCCAAAACCTGGGTTTGATCACCACCTGATCTCCACCATGTCATAGCAGCCAACCCCTAGCTTGGGGATGCACTTTATAGCAAAGTCATTGCTGCCTTGTGACTTCATGGTTCTTTGCTTTGTGCCAGTCATGACATCAGAGGCCTCTCCCCTATCCCATCCCTTCCTGCAAAAGTGTTTCTCCATCTGAATGTCTGAGAAGTTTCCTCAGTCCTCTTCAAACAAGGCAGTAACTTCACTCGTTCTTGGTACTTTGCTCTCCTCTAATAAATATTTATTGTTTTAATTTCTTCTCTGTGCAGAATAACAGAATTCACTGCTCTGTAAATGTGTAAGAATTATGCTAATAATGGTAAATTATTTGTTTTTAAAGGAATAATTAAAAATAGAACACCATAGAACCATAGAATGGCTGAAGTTGGAAGGGACCTTAGAGACCTACTCCCTACTATTAGGTTTTTTCTTGCCCTACTCTCTCATTTTACCTCTCCTCACATAAATTCAGGCATGCACATGGATGCACTCACCTTAGCTTCTTCACCTGGCTTCAGAGACCAATATATTTTATCACCTGGAAATTTAGGTAATGAAATACTGAGGAATTAGTTACAGCAGATAGGTGGAAGGAACCCAATTATAAACTCCCCAAGTGTCCTTTCTGCCAATGTCTGTGTGCAGGAGAGGAACCCTGTGCACAGGAACAGTGTCTTCTGAGCTCCTCTGTGCACCAGAGGAGAACCATCATAGCTACACCTGCTGACCATCAGCTGAGAGCCACCAGGGCCTGACTTCTGCTGCATCAGAGTAGCACATCTCCTGCCTGATGGCTCCCTGGCCCCTGTGATGATGGATATTGACATGCAGGCAGCTGCCTGCTTTTGTTGTGTTTGCTGTCTGATTTATAGGCCCTTCGTGCACGTGTCCCTTTTATGGCTGATGTATTTCCACTGCTGCTGCTGCCTTCCTTCTGCTGTTCCTGTGTCCCAGCAGATTCATCTGGTTGTGGCAATGAGAGAGACAGAAGTGACAGCTTTCTTCCTAGGATGCAGCTCATAAATTATCCTTTACAACCAAAGCACTGAACAGAGCAGGTTGTGTTATTTTTTTTCTTTCCAAGTGGTCACAGATGAGCAATGTCCAAAGGAATTTTCCTTTTCAGATGTCCATTTATGTGTCTCTGTACTGATCTGGGCTGTACAGACTGCAGAAAAGGTCAGAGTGTGCAGGTGCAAATATGTTCACCAAAGCCCCCTGGAGACCAGCTTGGTTCTGATGGCAGTGGCTGGTGGGCAAAGCAAAGGTCTTAGCCAGCTGGTTTCAGCTGTTCTTTCTTGTTGAAGTGTTACAGCACTCTGAGTGTAAAATGTATCTCCAACAGGGAGAAAGTAAAAAATGAGGGAGAAATGGAAGCAGAAATTAGAGCAATTAATATTGCCAGCTGTGACTAAAGCTGCTGTGAATAGGGCCAGCTCAAAACATTCCACATGTTTATAGCAAAAGATGACTTTAAATATCTGTAATTGGATCATGAAATCACCTCCTGTACAGAATTGCATTGCCCAGAACTGAAGATAACTACATTCTGTGAAACAAAGTATAAGTAATGCTAAGAAGGGAACAAAACTTGGAGTGTTCTTCCTGGGGAAAAAAAAATGGAGAGAAAAGCTAAATAACAACAATAACAGCAACAACAAATCCCTCTCCTGGACCCCATATACTGCCTACCTACATACCTGTCTACCTACCTACCTACCTACCTATTTACCTACCAACCTACCTATGTATCTACCTACCTACCTATTTACCTACCAACCTACCTATGTATCTACCTACCTACCTATTTACCTACCTGCATACCTGTCTACCTACCTACCTATTTAACTACCTACCTATTTACCTACCAACCTACCTATGTATCTACCTACATACCTATTTACCTACCTATCTACCTACCCACCTATCTACCTACCTACCTAGCTACCTACCCACCTACCTATTTACCTAACTATCTACCCACCTACCTATTTACCTAACTATCTACCCACCTACCTATTTACCTAACTATCTACCCACCTACCTATTTACCTAACTATCTACCCACCTACCTATTTACCTAACTATCTACCCACCTACCTATTTACCTAACTATCTACCCACCTACCTATTTACCTAACTATCTACCCACCTACCTATTTACCTAACTATCTACCCACCTACCTATTTACCTAACTATCTACCCACCTACCTATTTACCTAACTATCTACNGCAACCTGTGCCAGTGTCTCACCACCCTCACTGCAAACAACTTCCTCCTAACATCCACTTTCAATCTCCCCTCTGACACTTCAAACCCATTCCCCTTGTCCTACCATTCCCAGACCTTGTCAATAGTCCCTCCCCAGCCTTCCTGCAGCCCCCTTCAGATCCTGCAAGGCCACTCCAAGCTCTCCTGGAAGCCTTCTCCTCTCCAGGCTGCAGAGCCCCAACTCTCTCAGCCTGTCCTCAGAGCAGAGCTGCTGCAGCCCTCTCAGCATCTTGGTGGCCCTCACAAACCTCCCTACCTACCTATTTACTACTACTTTTTCTCTTTTTTTGAAGCAAACCTGCCTGCTTTGGACTGTGGATTGTACTGTTAAGAGATTCCAAGGCTCTGTTCTGAAATAATTAGCCTTGGAGAAGCTTCATTTATACATGCAGGGGGGAAAAGATGAAGCCCACCTGAAAGTACAGGAGCCTGGAGCTGGGGAGCTTGATGCTGCCACCTTCCAAGGTAGTTAATTCCTGGGACTCTGAAGACTCAGGGGAGAGTTGCCATAGCAAGTAGCATGAGACCAGAGCTATTTTGTTGTTGTTGTTGTGTCACTCTACACCAATTAAAAATCAATGTATGTATATAGAATGTTATTTAATTTTATTATTGATTTAATTTCCCCCCACCCCCAGCAGGCAGAAAGAGGAAAGGCTGAACCCTTACCCTGTTACATGCAGATCAGCTCTCTGCTGGTTGCCGATATAGATATCAGGTGGGCAAAGCTCAGGCAGACTTCTTTCAAAGGGCTGTGCAAGTTTACAGCTTCTTTTTTTTTCCTGTAACTTTCAGGTCCCTTTCTTGCTTTATTTAACTTTCATTCACTGTTACTTTTTTTTTAAAACCTTTATTCACTGTTTTTTTGGGTCCTGATCAATGCTAAGTGCACACTTTTCTGTTCTGTGCTTTCTGTGGACGATTCTGTTCCCTTGATTGAGATTTTCTATTATTCCTATTTCTGTTTTCACTTTTAAAACTGCCTTTAATTCACTTTAAGCAAACATCTGAATAACTGTAAGGGCTGGATCAGACCAATGCTACCAAGGTCCCATTGATCTTCCAACTGGAGCTGCTGGCAGGCAAGAGTTGGCTGTTTTCCTTTCTCCCCTTATTTTGGTTTTTAATTCTCTGATTGTTTTGATAGGTCAGAAGTTTTTGGAGCAATGAAGGTGAAATCATCCTTGCCTTTGAACGTGCACCTCCTTCTTGTGCTAGTCCCAGCCAATATGGCACTGTCAGAAAGTGTTAGATGCAGCTTTTTATGTTGTCTGAAGCAGTTTCTCAACTGCAAGCTGGAAATAGCAGTTTGAAAGCCTGTGTCCCGGGCTGGGTTTAGCCTCCTGTGTTAACACTTATCTTCATTATGCTTATTTCTGCCAAATGTTTTCTGCTTTGCAGACAGTTCCAATCTCCCTGAAGGGAAAGATCTGCTGGGCATTAGCTGTGGAGGTAAATAACTAGCCATGAAGGATGTGAGAGGACAGAAGTAGCCTGTGATGGGGCTGTGTTTATGCAGGCATAAACTCGGATGGTACAGGTAGGTGTGCTCTGGGCTTTGCATTTGCATGCTCTAGTTTTAGCCTGTGTCTCAGGTTGCTAACGTGGAGGAAGAGTGAGGGTGACCCAAGGGTGTGCCTGCTCTGTAAAGAGGAGGTGCTCAGAGGTCCCTGGGCAACCAGAGCTGTGCACCATTGAATCTCCCCAGCTCTTCAGTGGCTGTGGGGTTGGATGTATGCTGAGCCCACCCAAGGCCCTGCTTTTGGTGCCAGGACAAGCAGAGCCTTTCTAAACTCCTAAGAGGTGAGGTATTGCCCTGGCATTGGTGGTGGTGTTTACTTGTCAGGCTCTGCCAGCCCCAAACCAGAACTTCACACATTCATTCACTCCAGTAATCTGCTGATGTGATTAAGATGCTCTGTTGGCTTCTGCACAAAAATGGAGATAAATCTTACTTTCTTTGTCTGAAGTAATGAAATGGCTCTATCAGGCTTGGCAGCTTTGGAGTCCAGAAGGAATTTTCCTCTGTCAAATTAGTAGGGATATTTTCTGTCATTGCCTTCTAGCATGGTGAGAATCATTTGGCAGTTTAAATAGACACAGACATAGGAAACAGCAGTTCCAAGGACTGAGTCCAGGCTGTGCTTTGTCTTATTCCTTGTTATGTGGTGATTCTTTCAGTCCCTTCTGCTCCTTTCTTCTGGTTCTTCTTTGGGAACCTGGAAAGAGTGCATGGATCAAATCTGAGTTCACCTTCAACCTCTCTGTGGACCATGAATATTATACTGAGGCCAAGACATAGTACAGTAGAAAAGGTCTTAAGCCCACAAGTTAAACTCATAACCTGCCTGTGCCATCCTAAATAATTTGATAGGGATGTCCTACTTAAGCATAAAACCAACCTAGAGAATGTGAGGGAACTCTAAAGCCAAAGCAATAATGCAGACACATAATAATATTCTCTCTCTCTCTCTTGAAGTTATTAACTGAAAAAACCTAAATCCTATTCACTAAAAAACCCCCAAACCTTTTAAATAAAAAAAAATCAAACCCAACCAAACATAAAACCCAACCAACCCCATAACCCTCCCCAGAAAACAACTGATAAAGTACTCTGGAACCTGGTGAGTGCTGATTTATTTTATGCCAGTAATTTTGGATGCTAAGATGCTGCAATTTCCTACAGTATATTACAAGATAAAGCCAGGAGGGAGCTCCTGCCATGGATAGCCTCACAATAATTCACCTTCCAAGGAGCACAGGTATCAAAAGCATCATGATCAGCTGTAGAAATGCACTGAGAGCTATTAATTGCACTAACAGCTCTGGCAGCTGTACAAATAATACCATTTTAAAGCCTATTTTTTTTTATTTTTGCATAGAACACAGGTTGCAGTGACATGTGCAGGCATGCAGATGGCATAAAAAAATCTCAAGTGCAGGAAATGCAAAGTAAGGATTGCTCAGGATGTTAGTTGGGTTGCAAGAGTTGTCATGGATTGGAATAGGCTGCCCAGGGAGGTGGTGGAGTCACCATCCCTGCAGGTGTTCAAAAAACTGTGAATGTGGCATTTCAGGGCATGGTTTGATGGCCATGGTGGTGTTGGGTTGATGGTTGGACTGGATGATCTTGGAGGTCTTTTCCAGCCTTAGCAAGTCTATCATCATTGCTTCTCAAACCAGTGGAACTGAACTTGTGCAAAGCTTTCAACATGAGTGAATGTGCCAAGATATGATCTAAGGTCTTGCAGTGCCAGGACAAGGGGCAATGGGTTTGAAGTAGCAGAGGGGAGATTGAAAGTGGATGTTAGGCGGAAGTTGTTTGGAGTGAGGGTGGTGAGACACTGGCACAGGTTGCCCAGGGAGGTTGTGGCTGCTCCCTCCCTGGAGGTGTTCAAGGTCAGGTTGGAGGAGGCCTTGAGTGACCTGTGCTAGTGGGAGGTGTCCCTGCCTATGGCAGGGGGTTGGAACTGGATGATCTTTGAGGTCCCTTCCTACCTTACCAGTCTATGATTCTGTGATTTGTGAATTGTGGAGTGTTTGTGTGTGTATATATATATATATATGTGCATTATTTCCCCCTTTTTCTTTATCTCAGTGATTTGTCTAAGTACTGTAACTCTAATGTTCTANCTCCAGGGAGGTTGTGGAGCACAGAATCACCCAGTGTGATCCCATTCTGTGCTTCTGTGCTCCACAACCTCCCTGGGCAACCTGTGCCAGTGTCTCACCACCCTCACTCCAAACAACTTCCTCCTAACATCCACTTTCAATCTCCCCTCTCACACTTCAAACCCACTCCCCTTGTCCTGCCATTCCCAGACCTTGTCAATAGTCCCTCCCCAGTCTTCCTGCAACCCCCTTCAGATTCTGGAAGGTCTCCTGGAAGCCTTCTCTTCTCCAGGCTGCAGAACCCCAACTCTCTCAGCCTGTCCTCACAGCAGAGCTGCTGCAGCCCTCTCAGCATCTTGGTGGCCTCCTCTGCACTGGCTCCAACACTTCCATGTCCTTCCTGTGCTGGGGGCTCCAGAACTGCACCCAGGACTGCAGCTGGGGTCTGAGGAGAGCAGAGCAAAGAAGTAAAGTAACTTCTAACTGGAAACAGAAAAGTCAGACAAAGAAGCAGAATGGGCAGTGCAGCTTGGAGAGCAGTGCTGGAAGATAATTTGGGGTTCTGGTGGGCAAGCAGCTAATCTTCTACTTGTGTTATGCAGATCCTTCAGTGTCTGAGCAGGGGGCACCAGGTGGGAGCAGGAAAGTGGTTTGAATTTTTACTCATGGCAGTGGTGAGCCTGATCCAGGAGTGTCCTGTGCTGCTCTGGTATCAACATTTTTTAAAAGGGTATTGGAGTGGTGGTAGGGAAAAGAGCCATAAAATGCCCTTCAGAGCCTGCACACAATCTCTGAGAGATAATTTGATTATAGTGTCTAAGTATCTTCAGGGGGGAAATACAGAACACTGAGCCAATGGCTGGGAGCTGCAGGCAGACAAGTTAAAATTAAAATGAGGCACAATATTCCTAAAAGTGAGATTGATTAACCACTGGAACAAAGGAAGTGCTTGAATTCTCATTGTGCTGCAGCCTTCAAACCCTGGCTGGGTGTCCTTTCTGAAAGTCAAACACAACTTAGGGCACTCATAGAGAAGTAAGTGGCAGAATCCAAATGACCTCTTAAAGAGAGCCTGCCAGCATCACCACAGACCTTCCTCCCTTCTGCTCCTCAGCTCTGTGACATGGAGCCAGGTATTCTTCTGAGAGCTTCCCTCAGAGGGCTTCATTTCTGGGCCATGTCTCTCAAAATCCCCTTCACATCAGACAGGGAATTCAGAAGCATTCCACCCATGTCCTCCTCTGAGAAAGGCATCACACTTCTCCCTGCTTAGTCTTGGTATCAGAACATCCTTTTGTACTGCCCTGCTTGGATAGGTCAGTAATGGTAATTCTACTCTTAAAGCTGCTTCTGGCATCTGGAGTTTGTGTTGTGCCTTGTGCCAAGCAGCTCTGGAGCTCCACCACAACCTAGCAGCACTGTGCTGCACAGAGCTGAGTTCATTTACTCCAGTAAAGCTCTCTGCTGAAGGGCTGAAACAGGCAACTGACTCAGTGCTAGAGGACCAGCTGCTGCCTGTTGGAGCTGTTTGTCTGCACACAGCATCCTCCTGAGGGCTGAGTTCATCTCCATCACCTTGGCCTTGCTGTGGGACAGGAGCATGCTCTGAACAGTTGGCAGGGAGCAGGAGATGCATGAGGCTTGCTTTGCTGTAACTGGAATCTCTGAGCCTATTTCAACCTCTTCTGCCAGCTCAACACACCTGGAGGAGCTACTGAGCTCAGAGAACGAACACTGATGCATGTCCCAGAGAAACTGAAATGAAACAGGTGATGGGAGCAGAAGATGCTGTGCTCTGCCTTTGCATCCATCTTGCATGAACAGGAGCTGCAGATGGAAAGCAAAGCTGTTTGTCACCAGACACTGAACAGAGGTCACAGCTCCTGAGCTTTCTTCCTTTTGTGGAGCTAACTTTACCAGTTTTATTTGCAAAGGGAAAGCTGAAATACTCAGGGTCAGACTGCTTTTCCTCTAAAAATACAAAAAAATATTGGATAACTTAGTGAACTGTTGATCAAGTCTGGCTGGAGGGTGACAGAGCACTGGGGCAGACTGCCCAGAGAGGCTGGGAGTCTCCTCTGGAGAGATTCAAAACCTGCCTGGGTGTGTTCCTGTGCAACCTGCTGCAGCAAGACAAGGGATGATGGCTTTAAACTAAAAGAGGTTAAATTCAGCTTAGAGAGAAGGAAAAAGTTTTTTACAATGTGAGTTAGGAAACACTGGAACAGATTGCTCAGAGATGTCCCATCCCTGAGGATGGTTCTTTTTTTTTTCCAAATGAGAAGCAATTGGAATTGTTCAGTCCTTCCAAAGGCAGAACTGAGATTAATATTGAAGAACAGGTGTGTGCAGCTCTTAAATATTCTTGAGGAGCTGCTGCCATTCCATGGGCAGTGCCAGGTCCGTTCTGCTAATAATTCTTTGAGCCAATTATCATCCTGAGACTTTCCTGGTCTATTGCACCCTCTCTCCAATAAAAATGAGTTGCAGTGGCTTGTGTCAGACAGGGTCCCAAGGAAGGGAATGACTGAGGGCAATTTATCTCAGAACAACCTCCATCTGCTCGCTTGGAACACTCAGGGACTTTCAGCTTCATCTTTCCCTTGACCAGGGACTGTCTACTCCATTGAAGTACTCCAATTTCCACAACTGGATGCCAAAATGAGATCAAACTAATTTGCTTTTATGATCCAAGCCTGAATTTGAGTTTAGGTCTCAGGGAAGAGGAGGACATAAAGCTAATACTCTCTTTTATTCTATTGTTCAATTGCTTTTAGTTTCAGCTTAGCTATCCTGTGCCTTACTTATGGATGTGTGTTACAGATTTAGGTCACTTCCAGAGTTTTATGTCTGGAAATAAAATTTTGCTGTAAAACAGTAGCAGCCACAGGAAAGCCTATTTTAATGTCACCACATAAAGGCTGCAGACATTATTGTAGGTTCAGAGATAAAATGAAGGCTGCTGCTGCGAATCCCTGCTACAGTAAAACAGCGAATGGAGAAGCTGCAGCTTGTTCTGGTGTCATGAGAAACAACAGAGCAGAGAGCTGAGCTGAGGGGGTTCATTTCAACAGCTGCCAAGCTTTTCCAGCTCAGTGCATCTGGAGAATCACAGAGTTGTTTGGATTGGAAAAGACCTTTCATAGCATCCAGTCCAGCCATCACCCCAACACCACCATGGCCTCTATACCGTGCCCCCAGGTGCCATGGCCACAGGTTTCTTGAACACCTCCAGGGATGGGGACATCCACCACCTCCCTTGGCAGCCTGTGCCAACGCCTTTTCCTGGTATCCAAACTAACCCTCTCCTGGCACCATTTCAGGCCATTTCCTCTCACCTGATACTAGGAAGACACTGACCCCCACCTCGTTCCGTCCTCCTTTCAGGGAGCTGTAGAGAGCCTCCAACCTCACCTTATTCTGTCTTGTTTTCATAGAGTCATGGAATTGTTTGGATTGGAAAGGGCCTTTGATAGCATTGATTCCAGCCACCAACCCAACACCAGCATGCCAATTAAACCATGTCCCCAAGTGCCCTGCCTATGGCAGAGGGTCAGAACTAGATGATCTTTGGGGTCCCTTCCAACCTAAACCATTCCTTCATTCTATCTCTATATACTTTCAAACACCCCCAGGAATGGTGACTCCACCAACTCCCTGGACAGGCTGTCCCAATGCCTGACCCCCCTTCCAGTAAGGATATTCTTCCTTATATCCAACTAACATCCTGAGCAATCCTTACTTTGTGCTTTCCAGCCATTAGAGTGACCAGGAGTGACTCCTGGGAAAGGATGTTCACAGAGGCTTTCCTGGGCAGACACAAAGCAGCATCATGCTGAAGAGAAAGCAGAGAGGCCAATGGGGTGAGATGTCCTGTGTGCAATTCTGGAGCCCCCAGCACAGGAAGGACATGGAAGTGTTGGAGCCAGTGCAGAGGAGGCCAGCAAGATGCTGAGAGGGCTGCAGCAGCTCTGCTGTGAGGACAGGCTGAGAGAGTTGGGGCTCTGCAGCCTGCAGAGGAGAAGGCTTCCAGGAGAGCTTGGAGTGGCCTTGCAGGAT
>VWYK01055706.1:3829-16056 GCA_013399775.1 Semnornis frantzii | reverse complement strand
ATTTCCCAGCTCTCTACAGCAATAGTTATCTACAGGATTTATTTTTGATGCACCCAGTGCCATTCCCCTGTGACATCTGATATATGACATCATCTGCTGATGACCTCAAGTACTTTCTAAACACCAACGTTTCAAAGTACCAGTATGTCACAATATTCCCTCTCTCCCTGTTCACATGATAGATGAAAAGCTATGACCTCCTATTTGACTCACATAAAAGAAGATTACTTAAAAGTTACTGACAGTAGCAGTTTTCCTTTGTTCCTGCAATCGACTGACAGTCACAAGTGACAAATGTAACAAAAAACCCCTAACTTATCCCAGCCAGCTATGTAAGCAGCCACACAGTAGAGCAAGGATGAAAATGTAGAAGCTTGCCCTTGTCCTTAGCCTACATGAGAAAGCACAATGACAACTGTTTTCCACAGTCAGATTGACTCTTACAGAATTTTGACCTTGTAATCCATCACTACACACCCGAGTTACTCTTTGAGAGCATCTGAAGACAGCTCAGTAACACTACAACTCAGTTGCTACATAATTCCAAAGTTTTATACTAAAATTTGGCCAGCTCCTATTTAAAGTCTGAAACAAATAAATTAGTACTGCCTGTGTAAATGCCACAACGTCAGTTTTCAAACTTATCTGTGGAGACTTAGAGGTCTGCAGTCTCCTAAGAAGTTCAGTCACAACAAAGCAACTTTCAGTTATGACTTTCAAGTCTTCATACAAGCTCCTCCACTGTTCCCAGTAGCTGGAAAATCTAGGCTCTACAAACAAGGTTGAAAAATCACTCTAAAGCCATCTTTACACGAGTAATTTCCAGCAGGTCCTAGCCTCTGGCAATGCTACTGTAACAACGTTTTTTAACAAACCTAGAAGATTTTGGGGCAGGTTATGGACTGATATATTTAATGGTTATGACGCAATTCAGAAAGGATATATTCTGTCGGTTAAAACTGGCATCTAATCAACATAAACCCAAACCAGATTAATCTATAATTAGAACAACGATTATAGCTGATGCTAGGTCAGTAGTCTACTACTAAGCTTGGCTTCAATGTTGAAACTAAACCAGCTTTCACAATAATGAGGGTCAGTCACATTGTTTTCTAACTACAGAATGTCACAAACTGCTAAAAAGAAGAGGAAGCAACTGCAGAACCCTGTCTTTAAAAGGGGAACTGAAAAGTGTCAGGTTGTACATATCACATGATTATAAACACTATTCTGAGAACAATCACTTCAGATTTAGATCTGTGTGACGGATCAATCTGTAAATTCTGTAAGAACAGCTCTTATTTATAAGCACAATTAAGTAAAGCTAATCTATATCTAGTGTGCAGTAACTTTTTTTTTGCTAAGCTGACTGGCAAAAGTTACTCTATACTAACTCTGCTTACCCACATTTGAAATAGCACTTCAAAAAAGCATCCATTTAACAGAAACTAAGAAACTACATCTTCTTAACCTCTGAGGAAAATAACCATTGGAATTTAGTTTCAAAACTTGATAAAGTGGTTCTTCTAAATAAGAAAATTGCCGTTAGCTCTGAATTCTCCACTCAAATCACACATCACCCATTAAAAATGAAAAATTCACATGACAATCTTCAAAGGATCTGCAATGGAACACAATTAACAATATCTAAAAGGTGTTTCATGTCAGCTAAAACAACCCACAATTAGTATTTTCTTTTATTTGATATTTAAGGGAAAGAGGACAAATCTTATTAGCAAACATGTTTGCAGTGTATTCTGGCTTCCCAAGAATGCGACTTTATAAGACTTTATAAAGCGACTTTATAAAAGCTTTAAACTGACTTTATTCTCAGCAATATATATTCACCTACCCAGCAGTTTGCTACACTTCTGTGTTGGGAGAAGGCACCCAAGGTGGCTCAAAACTGCACAAGGTAACTGGCATACTGCAATATATTTAACAATAGATAAGCCAGAAACAAACTGAGAAGGGGAAAAATCCAGTTCTTGGCAGAGCTCTACTGATTATTATAAACCAGAAAGAAGTGTTTCTTTTGCTTCATCCTACATAAATCACTCTGAGTTATCTGCAAATTTAGCCAAAAACTGCTTTCCATGAAATCCTGGGGGGCAACCTTTAGAAAAACATCTAGCTACAGCAGCTACATTTCCCCTGGCAATGGCTCTTCTTTTGCTCTGTTCCTGGCATTATTTATCTTTAATATTTAACATTCATAAAGTGTTCTGGGGATAAGCAGACAGTTTTGAATAACACCTTACAAGATAAAGTCATATTAAAGCTATTTCACCTGACGGGCTCATGCTGGCTTTAACAGAACTGATACACTGGAGATGCACAATCCCAGGCTATAATAATGTTTTACATTTATATGCTGCCTTTCACCCACAACTCCAGATTTTAAAATATATGAAATAACAAAGAATGACACACGTGAATTGTGCAACAGAAGTATATTCAGCAAAGATACTGAGATAGATCCCACTTCTCATGAAAAACATCATGGTATTTCTGATACCTGGTCTAATCAGAACTCAATGGGGTAGTACACAGACATGTAAACAGACTGGAGGTATTTTCCTTGCTTTGTCATCAAGAACAGTTTGGTTAAAAAAGCTGCTTGGTATCTAAGCAGTCTCTAACCATCTGAAATTCTGAGTGTGTAAAGCAGACATACTCCACCATCCACAGTCAGCACATTACCTTAGCGTAAGATTGGAAACATACACATGCAACAACGCATTCCAGCTGATACTGAACTATGAGTGGTCTCTCAAGCATTTTCCATAAAGCCACTTGGTTCTGCAGTGATAATGGTATCACTGAAGTGGATCTCATTAAGGTCATTTGACACGACATGTTCTTATGAGAATAGCCCAGGTAACATTTACTATGTTGAGAGCACCTTCCCATCCATCATGTGGCACATTAGCCTGCAAAAAGTATCACTCGAAGGCACAGTGCCATACACAGAGAATACCTAAAGCATAAAAAAGCCCTCTTTGTTCTCTCTCCACTTATCACAGTATGATAAAGGCTTCTGAGCACAGCCATAGAAGGCCCATGCTATCCTTGTCGAAACTAAAATGTATATTGTATATTTCACCTGGTGAGCTCTGAGGTCAAATTAACTTGGTACAAACTCCACAATGGAGGATAATTAACCATCCACTTAACAGCTACTAAGTATCCAACCCAACTCCTCAAGATGGTGATGTCTTACCCAAATCAGGACCCGCATGTAAGGTCGGGCTACCAGAAATCAAGTGTCATAGGAGATCAGACACCAAAATTATATCTAGCACAGTACAACTTAACAGCCTGCATTACACAGGGAACAAAACTGATCTGATTCCCTCTGAGGGTTAACCCCTAGAGGGATGTGAATCAGTCCACCCCACCAAGGCAAGGCCCCCTACATGAACGACACCCACCCCCTGCTTCAGATCAGCACCCATAAACAATTCAGCAGCTACCAAACAATACTTGACCTGATCTGCCCCAAAAGGGGTGATGTTGGCCTTGACTGACCCGACGCCCAGCCCCACGAGGACCAGTCCGATGAAGATGGATGTGGCACAGTAGCGAATAGCTCCCACCTGGGAGCAAGGTGCCATGGTGGCGTTGGATGCTGGAGAGGAGCAGTTTTCTACGGGGAACAAGGGGATGTCCCCGCAAAGGCCCTGGCGGGTGTGTGGTGCAGCAATGACAGGGAAGGCCAGCATGCCCAACAGGTACAGTGCCATGCTGAGCAGGATGGTGGCAAACTTGCCCAGGAGGGCATCAGCCAACCAGCCACCGAAAGGTGACACGAGGTACGTGATGCCCATGAAGAGCAGCAGGGCCTGGCTGGCCTGGGCACCCTCCCAGTCATAGGGAGGCCCGTTGAGGAAGAGCACCAGATTGGAGGTGATGCCGTAGAAGGCCACTCGCTCCAGCAGCTCGGCCAGCAGCACGGCGGCGCAGGCCAGTCGCCGCCCGTGGAAAGCGCTGATCGCTACACGCCCACGCTCCCCGCTGCTCAGCAAGGGGCTGCGCTCGTTCGGCTCGGCCTCCTCCATGACGGTGCCTCCTTCCCCGTACCACCTTCCCGATACCTCCTTCCTGGCACCTCCTTCCCGGCCTCGCTGCACTTCCCGGCCCACCCTGAGGAAACTTCACCACTGTCGCGCGTAGGAGCCCGGCCCGGTCCGGCCACGCGGGGAATAGCGCATCGCCGTTGGCTGAGGATGCTGTCACTCTGCCGGTCGCACCGTCACAGCAGGCGTGGGGCTAGTGACGGGGGTGGGCCATAGCGGACCGGAAGCTATGGGGTGGTGCTGCTGGGAGGTACCGGCTACGGGGGGAATCCCGGGCGGCGGGGCCGAGCAGGCTGTGGGGTATCCTCTGAGCGCCGAGGTCGAGCCGCAGGTTCTTTACATCTTTGGGTGTGCGGAGTTTCACCGGGGAAAGGAAGCGGCAGCTCTCTCCCCGCAGGTTTTCTCCGGCCGCTTTCATTAAGGCGCCGGGCAGGGTGACGCTGTAGCAGGAGCCATTGATTTGATAGTTAATTCCTTACGTTAGTTCAGTCGGAGAATTACGGTTTAGGCATTAACCGAAGCTGTGTGACTTTATTAATGACATAGATAGGGTGCTGCCTTCCGCGGGAGCCCTCATTTTCTCCTAGGTTTTTTTCAACAACAGCGGCGGCGGTTTGTTTCCCTATTTTGCTTCATTCGGAGAAGCAAAAGGGAGGATTGTCTCCATAAAACGGCCATCCTGCGGGGAAATGGTCAGAGTTGCTTGTTTTGTTGGTGCAGCGTTGCTGATGGTAAAAGCAGCAGGCACGCCTTTAGCGCTGGGTGCTGCCTCGGGATAACAGCCCTCAGGAGTGGGAAGCAGCAGCCGCCTGTGCATAGTTTACTTTATCTCGGGTGTACCAGCAGCAGTAGTCGTCACCAGTGCATGTTGAGAGTAAAAACTCCCATCTGAATGGAACAGAGTGCATGATTAAAATAAGAAAATGCATTAGTGGTTGCAAGATTGGAGCCTGAAGATGTTCTTTCGTTTTACCATTGTGTACAGTGAGATAAAAATTGTGAGATTACTATGTAGATGTTTGAAGTTGTATTTTTGGCCAGAACAATGTGGGGAAAAGACTCTTGATTGTGTATTTCAATAAAAAGGATAAATGGACATCATGTAGTTAAATCCAGCATCTAAGTATGACTTAATTTTTTTTTTTTCTTTTGGAGCAGCGTTGGTAATTGAGCAAGTGGTGCTTGTAAAAGTAAATATAATAATTCAATAATGGGCCTCTGTAAATACCATGTGCCATAAAAATGACTCATAAAATGTATTTGCTCTCTTAAGGAGCTAAATTTCATGACAGTAAGGAAAATGCAGCTAGGTTTACAGAGATGTCTGAACTGCTGTGATGTGACTGGTTCTATGCTTGAAAAAACTGCATTTCAGCTTTGCGCAGTGCAACATTGTATATTGTATCAACTGTGAGCACTTCATCTTGATCTTGAGGGTCTTGTAGTATTTGCTATAAACTGCAAAGTAATTAAACATACTTTGTGTTACTGTGTGGGTTATTATATGCAGAGGACCTTCATAGTTTACTTTTGTGAGTGGAGTGAAATTACTGACCTAGCCAACAACTGCTACAAACACCTGGTAACGCTGAATAATATTTAAATGTGCCTTATATAACGGTATTTAAATATTCAGGTATTAAGATGTAGGTACTTCCACTAGCATTCAAAGCCTACTGTCAGAACTGTTCTTTCTGAAATGCAGCAGCTTCAGGAAAATGGGGTTTAGTTTTCCTCCAAATGAGAACACTTAACTGCAGGGTATCATCCATGAGCCTTTCTTTGAGTACAGTGAATGCCTCTGTGTCTATACAGTGCTACCTTAGTGCATATATGTGTTTTTAAAGACATAATGCTGCAAAGACTTGTGGATTTTTATTCAGTTGAAACCTATATACCATAAAAGCCAGTTACCATAAACAGTAATAAAATGCTAAGACCTCTTTTGACTGTTTCCTTAACCAGTCATCTGGGAAATAAGGAGGAAATTGTTTCCTCATTTGTCTCATGGAGCAGGCCTTTTCTTGCTTTGATGTTTGAATTTTTGTCTTATTTTCTGTTGCATACTAAACATGCTGGATAGTTCTTGCCTGCTTTTAAAGACATTTTAGTAAGAAGCTGCAGCTGCCTAATTATTCATAATGAGGTAGGTAACACAGATCTTAAAACCACAGCTTCCTTGTAACTCAAACCATGACTTTTCTGAGCATCATCACATAGCCCACTTTAGGCTGTGCTACTGAAGAATATCCTCATTTTGCATTATGTAGGTTGTTTCAGCTACAGGGCTGCAGCAACAGGGGAAGGAGTGTTTTCCTGCCACACTTTTGTGGTGTGTTACAGCTGGATGAACTGTGTTATGTGGGGGAGATCTTGGAACCAGGAGGGTCTGTTGAGGAAGGATTTAAAGTAGCCATGTTTCAGGAGCCTGAAAGGCAGATGTATGAGCTTCATGCAGTTTGCAGGCCACTTAGACAGCTGGTCAGCAGAGACTAGCAGAGAAGGCTGGTGCTAGATTTGAGGGTGGCGAGTGCTCTCAAAAGTAAAATGAATGCTTCATATAGGCCACTTATAGTAAAACTTAAAGGTTAGAATCCTAACTGAACTGACAAAAGCCCTCTATATTTCACTGGGACTGGAATTCAATGCTAAAAACACTTTCTAAAACTGTAAAGTATCTTGGTCTTGCCTAGCCTTAAATTAGCATTTACACTGTTTTTAGCATTAATGCAGGATTTGTTCCTCTCCTTAGTTGGAGCCAAATACTTTGGTTTGGATGGAGTTTAAAATGGTCTGAACAATGTTGTACAGAATAATTTCTAAGTGATAAATCAGTGAGATGGAGACAGTTGGACATAGATCTGCAGCATGAAGGCCCATTAGTAAAATGTGAGCCAGCATACTAAAATGTTTACAGTTTGCCAGAACACGCTCTAATATATACCTTTATCACTTCTAAATCCTCAATTCCTGAATATCTGTCATCCTCAGAGATCCGTAGAAGTTATCTGAAGAACTACTATTCTAAAAACTATTAAATATAAGAACCTTTCTCTGTAGGTAGCATATTTTTCTCCCTCTACCTGACACTGAGATTTGAAGAGTAATTTAAGGCACAATAAACAGGGACTGCAGTTTTCAGACCACCTTTCCCTGTTTTCTCCAGTCTTGGGGAAACAGGCACCCACATGGCCCTGTGGTGAAGTACATCAGGGAACCAGACCAGACGGTAAGTATACAAGCAAAAAAAAGTGAGTTTTCAGTTGGATCAAGACCTCTTTAATTTGTCTTATGACCACAGAATGACAGAATGTTAGAGGTTGGAAGTGACCTCCAGAGATCGAGCCCAACTTCCCTGCCAGAAGCAGTATCACCTATAGGGTAGTCCACACAGAAATGCATCCAGATGGGGTGTGAAAATTTCCAGAGGAGACTCCACAACCTCTCTGAGTAGCCTGTTCCAGTGTTCTGTTAGCCTCACTGTGAAGAAGTCTCTCCTCATTTAGAGGTGTAACCTTCTATGTTCAAGTTAGTATCGATTGATCCTTATTACTGCACACCTCCACAAAGAGATTGGCCCTGGCCACTTGACACCCACCCCTCAGGTATTTATAGGTACTGATCAGATCCCCTCTCAGCCTTCTCCAGACTAAATAGCTCCAGGTTTCTTGATCTCTCTTCGTAGGGGAGATGTNGCCTCACTGTGAAGAAGTCTCTCCTCATTTAGAGGTGTAACCTTCTATGTTCAAGTTAGTATCCATTGATCCTTATTACTGCACACCTCCAAAAAGAGATTGGCCCTGGCCACTTGACACCCACCCCTCAGGTATTTATAGGTACTGATCAGATCCCCTCTCAGCCTTCTCCAGACTAAATAGCTCCAGGTTTCTTGATCTCTCTTCGTAGGGGAGATGTTGAAGTCCCCTAATCATCCTTGTGGCTCTTTGCTGGACTCTCTTTCCCGCAGATCCCTGCCTATCTTGAATTGGGAAGCCCAAAACTGGACACAGTATTCCGATGCAGTCTCAACCAGGGCAGAGAAGAACCTCCCTAGACCTGCCGTACACGCTTTTCTTGATGCACCTTGGGATGTCATTTGCCCTCTTGGCCACAGGGGCACATTGCTGGCCCACGGAGAACTTGCTTTGCACCAGGACTCCAAGGTCTTCATGGAGCTGTTTTCCAGCAGGGCAACCCTTGATCTGCAGGACCCTGCACTCATCCTCATTGAACTTCATGAGGGCCTTCACCCAGCTCTCCAGGCCTGTCCAGATCTTGTTGAATGGCAGCATAGTCTAACAGGGTGTCAATGACCTGTCCCCACCCAGTTTTGTATCATCAGCAAACTTGATGAGGGTACACTCAATCCCCTCATCCAGGTTGTTAATAAGATACCAAACAAAACTGGACCCAGTATCGATCCCTGGAGAACGTCACTGGCTACAGGCTTCTAAGTTGACTCTGTGCCAGTGATCACAACTCTGAACTGTACTGTCAAGCCAGTTTTCAATCCACATCATGAGCCAATAGTCTATGCCACATTTCCCAAGCTTTTCCACGAGGATGGTATGGGAAATAGTATCAAAAGCCTTACTGAAGTCAAGATATCTGACATCCACAGCTCTTTCATTTACCAATTTGGTCTTGGGTTCATAGAAGGCTATCAGATTAGTCAAGCAAGACCTCCACTTGGTAAATCCATCTTGGTTACAGATGTCCTGCATGTGCTCTGTTTTTACAAAATGATGAATCAAGGCCATGGATATCTACGGCCAGCCACCTGGCCCCTATTGATCTCCCAAAGCCTCCCTAAACTGGCCTCTTAGTCTTAAGTGCATTGTGCCCTACACATCTACTCCTAATGTCTCACTGTGTTTCTGGTTATAACTGGGAATTATCCTGAAGATTAATTTGCTGATTTGGGGGTAGATTTCTCAGTCGTGGGCTCTCATTTTTTCCCTTCCCTGCTCTGCAGGATTTGTCCTGCTGATGTGCCAGCTGTGGTTCCTCACTAGAGCTTTCCTCTGGTCTTTCACACCTTTGGCTCTATTTCTTCATACGACCTTCCCGATATTTAGTGTAGTCTTTGACTATCCTGTTTCCTTGTTCTTTGGACTCCAGTTCCTCTGGCTTTTCTGGTTAGTGGCATTTTATTCACAACTAGTTTTTAATCAATTCCTGCATTGCATCTGAGCCAGACTCATCTTGGGAGACGTATGGTCTTGTTGCGCCGAAGTTAAGTGCCTTCTGACCAGGGACACCTGGCAAGGGCGCGATTCTCCTCTCATCATACGGGTCCTGACAGCTTCACCGGTGGGTCGGAGCAGCCTCTAGCAGGGCCTGGGCTGGCCGAAAGGGCCGAGGCTGTCGCAGGTGGTACACCCGCTCCGCGCCCCAGTTTCCGGGAGACGGCGGAGCCGCGCCCGGGCCACCAGCAGGTGAGGGAGGCGGTGACCGCGGCACTGCCCCCCAGTGAGGCGACTTCCGCCCGAAGGGACAGGAGAGGCTGCAATGAGGCTGCTCTTGCTGGCGTGCCTCCGAGCGCAGACCGGCAACGCGACCACCGCGGAGAGGATACAGTAAGTACCACTCCCCCCCGCCCCCAGGCGGCATCTCCGCTCCCGGCCTCCCTGTCTACTGCCCCTTCATCCATCCCCTGGGGTTCTCAGCATCGCTGCTGCCTTGCTCCCCGCTCACCAGCAGGGAGCCGGCGAACAAGCGGGGCTGGCCCCTCCTCGCCTCACGCAGAGGCCGCCGCAGCCCTGCCCGGCAGGTAGAGGGGGCTGCGTGGGGCATCCTCAGAGGCTCTGAAGTCGCGGCCGGTGCCGAGATCACATCGCGGGGCTGGGGGTGGCGGGGCCCATGCGCCATTCGCTGTCCCCGGTGCCGCACGGAGGCGGTGTCTGCCCCTCCTCAGCCCTGGATGGCTGGTGCCGGGGGTGTGCGAGGGGGCGGCTGCCGGGCGCGGAGGCAAGCCTCGTCTGATAGCGCCGGGGGTGGAGACCCGCTGCTGACCGGAGAGCCGGAGCCCGCTGGGATATGGATGTGGGGTCGAGTCCGTGCCGTGGCGGGGGGTGTGGCGCCCTGCTGCGGGTTTCTTGCGGCTCCGCATGGGCAACGTGACCCATATCTCAGTGCGCTGGGGAGTAAGGGGGAGAGGGGAAGCCGAGAGTTTCCTCCCCCACTGAAAAAAAAAAGCCGACCCACCCAAAACAAATAAGAGACCTTTCAGCTCAGGGCAGTTTGCTCGCACAGGAGCCATTCGTGTTTGCAGAGTGACCCTGGCTCACAAGAGCAGAGGTCTCCACGCCGGCCACCCCGTGGAGCCCTTAACACAACCGGTGTTAGAGCTGCAGCGGATTTCCTCGGCGCTGCCCCTTTGGGAAGTACCCAGAGTCGGATGAGAAGTCTCTGCGAAATGCAGTAGGCTTTGGGAGCTCTTTAAAAAAGGCCCTGTGCAGGAGCCGCCTTAGAGCAGCAGTTCTGTAAGAGCTACTCAGTGCCCTGGCTGTGACTTTTGCTGTCCAGCTCTCATTGGGATTATGGACACAAGGCTGCAGTGCTTTGAAAATGTTTGGACTAACAGATGTGCAAGAATGAGCTTCATGTACTCCTTTCTCTGTGACGTGGAAAAACGATGTGGCTAATGGCATTTCTGAGAGCTTTGCGTAGAAGAGTCAACATAAAAGTGAAACAATTTCCAGATGTTTTTCTCCACTGAAGGCCTGAAATAAGGACTTGGTTTCTTCTTACTTGTCAAAGAGTCATTCATGGTTTAGTTATTTACTTTTTTTTTTTTTTTTAAAAAAAGACTCTTAAGGTAGCCTTCTGCTATTACAAGTTTTCCCCGCCCTTGATCTGTATGCAATCACACTTTAAATTTTATACATAGAAATAGTGCTCTGACATTAAGTATTCACCCAAGGTTCATTGTACCAAGTCATCTTAGATCTGTGCAGAGCTACAGTGTTGTACAAGATAGCAAAAGAATATACCTGCTGCCTCATGTCAGTCATCCAGGCATTGAAGATATGAAGCAAATGGAGCATAAGGACCAGAGAAAGCTGAAGTTTTCTGTATTTTAAAACAAGTATTAATAAAATGCTAAAATAAACCAAATATGTTCTTACTTTCATAATACCCATTTTTATACCTATACAACAAGTAAGCACAGAGTTCACATGTGGTGGTTTGTGTGGCATTCTGCATTTCCTTTCATCTCTTAGCTTTTGCTCTCACTGGATTATACAAACTTAGTTTTTCTTGGGAACATCAATACTTGTACTTCCTCCATGTGCCGGTTTGATTATTTCTTCTACCTTGATGAATTAAATATTTAATTGCCTTAATTTTCCACTTCAACTCTGAGGAAAGTAAGACAAACATTTAGTCTGTGGAGCCATTCAGAGGAGATCTAGTGGAAAGTGGGTTTTGCATTATTCTAGTATGGAAGCAAATATCCACATACAATTTCAGATTGTCTTTTAACTGCGCTGAGATTGCTGTGGTTCCGTGACCATTCTGCATGAAGACACAGTGGTTTAGTAAGGTACCTTTATGTGGGTCATAGTAACCAGCAATTTTGGTGTGCCTTCTCTAGCTGTGACTCATGTGTGGTGGCCTGAGCTAACTTTTTAGTATGAAAGAGAGCAGAGACTTTGAGATGCAACAGGTCAGTTAACAGATGGTTTGCCATATTACCACATTAATGCAATCATTGCAGCTATGTGAACATATCTGCAGTCATCTGCGTAGAGTACACCAACTTGCTTTAGCATCCTCTTGCTTTATAGGGGTACCTTAAATTGCATGCTGCTTTCTCACAAAGGTAAACCTGCAACCATAAAGAAAATGAGTCAAAGGTCAGTTACATTCACAATTCAAGTGGATAAAGGAGAGCCAATGGCATCCTGGCCTGTATCAAGAACAGTGTGGCCAGCAGGACAAGGGAGGTTATTCTGCCCCTGTACTCAGCACTGATCAGGCCACACCTTGAGTGCTGTGTCCAGTTCTGGGCCCCTCAACTCAAGAGAGATGTTGAGGTACTGGAACATGTCCAGAGAAGGGGAATGAAACAGGTGAGGGGCCTGGAGCACAGCCCTGTGAGGAGAGGCTGAGGGAGCTGGAGGTGTTTAGCCTGGAAAAAAG
>VWYK01055704.1:14316-25855 GCA_013399775.1 Semnornis frantzii | reverse complement strand
CAGCTGCTTGTCAGAAGCAAGAGGAGGGCAGAAAGCCACAATGTTTGGCTGCTGGCTGCCCAAGCTTTGATGGAAGCAGTGAGACAGTGAAGCCCTCTGCGTGCAGGCAGGTCCCTTTCACTCTGGCGTACTGAAGGTGGATCAAAGTTGCAAAGTTCAGCTTGCAGAAGGAGAAGATCTGTTGGTTTAGCTCTTGGTGCCTCTTGCCTGGCAATAAACTGTGCATTCTCTCCCTCCAGAGGAATCCCCTCCTTTGTGGTTTATCTGCTCTTTAGTGCCCACCTGCCTGTTTCTTGGTGGTGAGACCCTAAAAATCCCTGAGCAAAAGTCCTCATTTGGCTCAGTTTGAGGGCTAGAGGAGCTGCTTCCTTCTGTGAGCATCTCACACAAACACCCATGCCAGTGGTCCTCTGGGGTGGCCCTGACACCTGCTGGGTGCTATGGGCCAGGGGCACCTCTGGGTTCCCCTGAGCTCAGGTGATGCTGCTGCAGCAGGAGGGATTTTGCTGTTGCATCACAAAAGTGTCTCCAGCAGCAGCCTCCAGCAGGTTTGCCAGGGCAGGGCTGGTCCACTGGCACCAAGTGGCAGGAGCTCATCTGGCTGTGATGTCATCCCCATGAAGAGGAGGCCAGCAGCAGAAGCTGCAAAAGTAGGTTGAATGTTCCCTCTTCAGCCTGCTAGATTCCAGCTTTAAAGAGGAATTTTCTTCAGGGAAGCAGCACCCAGCAGTGAGTATGAGCCTGGAAGACCTTTGGTAGGCTCCCTTTTGCCTCTCACAGTGGGCAGAGCAGGACTTGCCAAAGAAATGTTTGTCTGCTAAAACTTTGGACCTTTCCTGTGTCACCTCAGAGGCTTCTTTGTCTTGTGAAGGGGCTTATGTGGAGCACAGGAGGAGTTGGTGGGTTTGGGTTTTGAACAGGTACCTAATCCCATGGCAGAAGTGGGAAGGTCAGGCATGATACTCCTGGAGGTGCAGATTTAACCCTGCAAGAGAGCTCTGTGGCCATCAGCCCTTACCTCTGCCTGTCTTTGCCTTGGCTGCTAAGAGAGAGGCCTGACAAGAGACCTTCTGCACTCTCAGCACAAGGCTACCTCCTGCTCAGCCTCATTTCCCACCTGTCTCATGTGGGAATCTGCCAAACCAGCTGCAACACCTCTTGCCCACACACTCATTGTCCATCTGTTCAGCTGCCTGAGTTGTCCATGAGATGAAAGTGGTGACCACTGCTGATGCTGGAATTCCAGACCTAGGCTGAGATCCAAGCAGAGCTCCTAAGCAGCTCCTTGACCAGAGGCTCACCACAGTTCCCACCTCAAGCCCATTGGAGGCAGTGGGAGCTGGGGGGGTGTAGCTTTGAGAAGAGGAGGTTCAGGGCAGAGCTCATTGCTCTCTACAGCTACCTGAAGGGAGGTTGTAGCCAGGTGGGGTTGGGCTCTGCTGCCAGGCACCCAGGGACAGAACAAGAGGACACAGCCTCAAGCTGTGCCAGGGCAGGTCTAGGCTGGATGTTAGGAGGAAGTTGTTGGCAGAGAGAGTGATTGGCATTGGAATGGGCTGCCCAGGGAGGTGGTGGAGTTGCTGTCCCTGGAGGTGTTGAACCCAAGCCTGGCTGGGGCACTTAGTGCCATGGTCTGGTTGATTGGCATGGGCTGGGTGCTAGGTTGGGCTGGGTGAGCCTGGAGCTCTCTTCCAACCTGCTTGGTTCTATGATTCTATGCCCATTGCAGGTGGTTTCCTTTCCTGGTAGTGATGTTTCTCTGCTGGTGATGGCAACATCACCTTCTCAGGGCATGGAAACCTCTTTCTTCACCTTTTGATGTCACAGGGAGGTTCTGTGGGCCCTGCCATCCCTTCTTTGCCCACGTAACAGCCGGATGTGCTACGTGCTGAGATGACAGCAACTCCCCTGTTGTGCAAGAGCTGCTTCAGCTCCCACACCCCTGCAGCAGATGGGTAAGGGGCTGCTGGCTGCTCCTTCAGGCCCTGGGGTGGAGGCAGGGTAGGAAGGAAGGAGAAGGCAGAAGGTAAACCCAGAAAATACCTTGTGTGGCACAGCTCAGCAGCGCTGGGGGCTCAGCACCCCCAGCAGCAGTGTGCAGAAGGGCAGAGCAGGGCAGGTAGCTTCCCTGGGAGCATCTGCCTTGAAAATTTGGGCTCTGTCTGGATCAGCAGGGATTTAGGGGGTTGCTTTTGGGTTTAATAGCAGAGGTCAGGCTGCTGGAAGGTGTAGGTTAGGATGTCCTCCTCCAGGCAGGGGCTGCTGAAAGAGGAGGCACTGCTGGCCCAGCAACATCCAGGTGCTGCTGGCTCTGGCTGGGATCTGTTTCCACTGCCCTGTCCAGGCTAGGATGAAGCCAATCGAAGCACCACAGCAGGGCTGGAGCCAGAGGCACACTGTATGCCACCATCCTCCTCCTACCAGAGATGCATCTGTGACAGGATGAAATCAGATGCCCAGTGAGAGGACAAGGGGCAGTGGATGTAAACTCAATCACAGGAGGTTTTATCTCAACAGGGGAAAAAACTTCTTTACTGGGGGGGTGGAGGGTGACAGAGCCCAGGAGCAGGTTGCCCAGAGAGGTTGTGGAGCCTCCTTCACTGAAGACTTTCAAGAGCCTTCTGGATGTGTTCCTGTGTGACCTGCCCTGGGTGACCCTGCTCTGGGGACTGGATGATCTCCAGAGATCCCTTCCAGCTCCTGCCATTCAGTGACCTGTACAGCACCTGGCATCCATGTCTGGCTGATGGATGGCCAGGAGGTGATTTCTCTTCATCAAGGCTGTGCAGTGACAGGTCCTTATGGATCAGTATGGCAAATTTGTTTGTCTTGCTGTGGCCATCGAGCTGAGCAGGGTCATCTGCTCCTGGTTAAGTGCTCTGAGTCACCAAGGACACCTCCCTGTGCACACACCAGTGGCACATTTACCCACACAGCTACTCCTGCTTGGCTTGGTACCCAGTGAGCACTCAGCATCTCTGCCTGTGCCCTCCCTGCTAATATAAACTATGGGTTCAGCATCTCTGCCCTCCCTGCTAACATAAACCATGGGTTCAGCATCTCTGCCTGTGCCCTCCCTGCTAACATAAACCATGGGTTCAGCATCTCTACATCTGCCCTCCCTGCTAACATAAACCATGGGTTCAGCATCTCTGCCTCTGCCCTCCCTGCTAACATAAACCATGAGTTCAGCCTCACAAAGAGGGGAGCTGCTACCTGTGCAGCTGAGAGCCCAATGCTGCTCAGCAGAGCTCCCTGCTGCTCTGTCTCATTGTGGTGGTGCTGCCCCAGGCCCTGTGCTGAGCATCCCATGGCAGGTGAAATGCTAAAAGATTCCTAATGGCTGCCTAATTAGGAAACCACTCATTAATGCATTCAGCTGAAGTTCTGAAGGGCTGCAAGAGCTCCAAGCTCAGCATCTGCTCAGGAGCTGTCAGGCTCTGTTTTGTTTCTGTGCAATCCAACTGCAAGAAGAAGAAAATCAAACCCCAAGAATTAAAAATGCTGAAAAGGTCACATCAGCAATGTCCCAGGATGTGGCAGCAGCAAGCTGAGGTGAGTGTTACTGCTTCAGCATGTGGTTCTGTGTGGGAGCAGGGTCAGGCTCAGCTGGGCACAGGCTTAGTGCCCTGCATTCTGCTCTGCAACCAGATCCTGCAGCCCAACCTCAGATCTGCTTTTGTCTCCCATGGACCAGCAGGATTTGGAGCTGCAGAACAATCAACTGGAAACATTTGCAGGCCCTGAGTGAGCAAACCTCACCCTGAGCACTTTCTTCCTCCCCAAAGAGGATGAGCCCTGGAGCTGGCACCTTCCTTGGCTGTGCTCCCAGTTGGCATCCCCAGCTGGTGTGTCAAGGGCTGCCCACTTAGTCTAAGAGCAGCTGTTGGTTAATCCTGGGAAATATTTGCTCTTTAATAACCTGAAATTATGTAAAGATAATGGGAGAGAGTTGGGGCTCTGCAGCCTGGAGAAGAGAAGGCTTCCAGGAGACCTTGGAGTGGCCTTCCAGGATCTGAAGGGGGCTACAGGAAGGCTGGGGAGGGATTATTGACAAGGGCTGGGAATGACAGGACAAGGGGCAGTAGGTGTGAACTGGCAGAGGGGAGATTTAGACTGGATGTTAGGAGGAAGTTCTTTACAGTGGGGGTGGTGAGACACTGGCACAGGTTGCCCAGGGAGGTTGTGGAGCACAGAAGCACAGAATGTGATCTTTGATCGCTGGGTGCTTCTGTGCTCCACACCCTCCCTGGAGGTGTTCAAGGCCAAGTTGGATGAGGCCTTGAGTGACCTGTGCTAGTGGGAGGTGTCCCTGCCTATGGCAGGGGGTTGGAACTGGATGATCTTTGAGGTCCCTTCCAACCTTACCATTCTATGATTCTAGGATCACTCAGGTTGGAAGGGATGGCAGGAACCCACCTAACCCAACCTCCAGCTGAATGCAGCTGTGAGGTCAGCCCAGGATGCCCACAGCTGCTGTGGTGACAAGGCTGAAGCTGCCAGGCAGACACAAAGACAGAGCCAGCAGAGACCCCAGGCTGTCTCTAGAATGATGTTTGGGAACCATCCCATTGAGAGTGGAAGAAGACAACGAAGACATCTCAAGCAGGACAGACTGGTTCCTGCTGGGGGGAAGATTGGGCAGAGGACCTCTATCCAGCAGGCATCACCTGTGCTGGGGATCATGGCAGGGCTGAAGGGATGGCAGCAGTGGTGGCAAAGTGCAGCTGGGAGGCAAAGCCACAGAGGAAGAGGCTTTTCTCCAGAGATAGAGCTCCGAGCTTTTCTTTGAGCTGGATTTAAGGCTGAGTCTCCGCCTGGCTCAGACCTGGTCCAGTAAAACCGTGAGCTGAGTATCTCCTGCTCTCCTGTGGCTGCTGGGCAGTTCTGCAGGAGCCTGCGGTCCTTTAACGATCCCTTAGCGACCACGTTTTTGAGCATGCTGTGATCTTGCTTCCATCACTCTGATTATTAATTTGAACCCTTTAAAACCTAATTAATTTGAACCCTTTAGGTGATTCAAACTCGTGACACCAGCAGCTCTGGCATCGCCTGGCCTGAGGTGAGCATCCCAGCTGCCCCCTCTGCACCACCTTCACCTCACTGCTCTCAGCTCTAACACCTGCTCCTCTCTTCCCTTGGACTTCTCCAAAGCCATTTTGTTCAGCTCGGGCACCTTGGGTGAATTGGTGACCCCTTGGGCTCTGGTTCCTTTTAGGGCTCTGGTTCCTTTCACCTCCTGAGACAATCCCACCTTGTGCCTTAAGTTTAACCCTAAAACCCTTTACCTACTCCCATTTCCCCCACCAAAGGAATGAACATTTTGCTCACTGCAGCTTGATGACCCCTTAGGCTTTGGCTCCTTTCACCTCCTGAGACAATCCCACCTTGTGCCTTGGATTTAACCCCTAAACCCCCTCCTCTACTCCCATTTCCTCCTGAAATGAATGAACATTTTGCTCTCTGCAGCTTTATGACCCCTTAGGCTCTAGCTCCTTTCACCTTTTGAGACAATCCCAGATTGTGCCTTGGACTTAACCCTTAAACCCTTCACCTCCTCCCACTTCCCCCCCAAATGAATGAAAATTCTGCTCACTGCAGCTTTATGACCCTTTAGATTCTAGTTCCTTTCACCTTTTGAGACAATCCCAGATTGTGCCTTGGACTTAACCCTTAAACCCTTCACCTCCTCCCACTTCCCCCCCAAATGAATGAAAATTCTGCTCACTGCAGCTTTATGACCCTTTAGATTCTAGTTCCTTTCACCTTTTGAGACAATCCCATCTTGTGCCTTGGATTTAACACCTTCAGCCCCTCCTCTACTCCCATTCCCCCCCCCCAGAGGAATGAAAATGCAGCTCACTGAAGACTTTGCCACAGTGCTGCTGGGCTTTGCAATTACAAATAGCAAAAAAATGCAACCCCCAAATCTGTTCCTTATGGAAATGCTCTCAAAACTGAATAAAGAGGCTGTAGCACCCAGCCAGAGGAGCATGAAAGCTTCTTTCCAAAAGGGTTCATATGCTAGAAGAGAATTTTCACAGAATGTCAGGGGCTGGAAGGGACCTCCAAAGCTCACCCAGTCCAACCACTGCCACAGCAGCATCACCCAGAGCAGATCACACAGAACACATCCAGGCAGCTCTTCAATATCTCCACACAGGGAGACTCCACAACCCCCCTGGGCAGCCTGTGCCAGGCTTCTGGCACCCTCACAGGGAAAAAATTCCTCCTCATGTTTAAATGAAACTTCCTCTGCCTCAGCTCCCACCCAGTGCCCCTTGTGCTGGCACTGGGCATCACCCAGCAGAGCCTGGCTCCAGCCTCCTGGCACTCACCCTGCACATCTTTACAACCATTGCTGAGGTCACCTCTCAGTCTCTTCTCCCAGCAGCACAGCCCCAGCTCCCTCAGGCTCTCCTCCTACCAGAGCTGTTCCATTCCCTTCAGCATCTTTGTGGCTCTGTGCTGGACTCTCTTCAGCAGTTCTATGTCCCTCTTGAACTGGGGGGCCCAGAACTGGACACAGGACTCCAGATGTGGCCTCATCAGGGCAGAGCAGAGGGTCAGGAGAACCTCCCTCGACCTCCTAATCACAGCCCTTCTAATCCACCCCAGAATGGCATTGCCTCTCTTGGGCACCAGAGAACACTGCTGGCTCATGGGCACCCTCCCATCCATCAGGACCCCAGATCCTTTTCCCCTTTGCTGCCTTCCAACAGCTCAGTCCCCAACCTGTACTGCTCCCTGGGGCTGTTCTTGCCCAGGTGCCAGACTCTGCCCTTGCCCTTGTTGAATTTCATTGAATTACTCCCTGCCCACCCCTCCAGGCTGTCCCAGTCTGGCTGAATGGCAGCACAGACTTCTGGTGTGGCAGCCACTCCACCCATTCACTGATGGTGTCAAACTTGCTGGCAGTGCCCTCTGTGCCCTCAACCAGGGCACAGTTGAATATATTGAACAGAATTGGTCCCAGTGCTTACACCTGTGGGGCTCTGCAGGTGTTCCTGGTTGCCTTTCAAGGGGCAGGTCTCAGGGTCTCTGTGTGCAGTTGAGAGGCAGAGTGCATGGTTCTGTGAAGAGCCACCCCAGGGTGAGAGCTCTGCTGCCCCAGCACTGCCAGTCCTTGGTGCTGCCAGCTCTGCCACCCTTTTAGGCTCTTGGGTTTGTTTTGTACATCCCAGGTGACTCCAAGTGGCCATGGAGAGAGTCCAGTGGAGGTTCTGAAGCTGCAGAGGAGCCTGGAGCAGCTCTGGCAGAAGTAAAGGCTGAGAGCCTGCAGAAGAGCTGCCCCAGAGGGCAGCTGAGCAATGCTCAGCAACAGCTAAAAGGTAGGCAGCAAGAGGCTGGGGCCAGACTCTTGTCAGTGGTGCCCAGGGACAGCAGAAAGGGCAATGGGCACAAACTGGAACCCAGGAGGTGCCACTGGAGCAGTAGGAGACACTTGTTTGGTGTGAGGGTGGTGGAGGCTGCCCAGAGAGGATGTGGAGTCTCCTTGTGTGCAGAACTTCCAACCCTCCCTGGGCACTGTGCTGCTGAGCAAGCTGCTGTGGGTGCCCTGCTGTAGCAGGGGGTTGGACTGACTGAGCTCCAGAGGTCCCTTCCAACCCCACCATGCTGGGATTCTGGGCTTCCATGACCAGAACAAGCCCCCCAGACACCCCCCAGTGCCATCTAAGCCACCTCATGCCTCTTCTGTACACAGGCACCAGCAGCAGCATGGGTGGAAATGTCTGCACTGGGCTTTGGTTTGGGTCCAGCTGAGGGTTTTGGAGTGGGGGTGTGTGTGTGGGGGGGTGGGGGTGGGTGTAATTTTGTTTTGTCTTCCCTGGTTTTGGGTGGGGACAGAAAAACTCAGCCTGCAGAAGAACAGGAATTCAGCTGTGAGTCAGCCTGAAACTAGCCCAAGTATGTTTTAGTGGTGGAGAGTGAGCTAAAAATAGATGTTCCTTGTGATGAGCAGTGCTGGGCACACAGCTGGTCCCCTCCCAGTGCCGGGCACACAACTGGTCCCATCTCAGTGCCGGGCACCCCTGGCTGCCCGCGGGCAGAGCCTTGCTCCCAGCCCTGCTAGCTGCTTCCAAGGCACTGGGGCTACTTTTAACCCCTTTTGAGGTGCCTGGTGTGTGAGGCTGGGAGAGGAGGTGGCTTCCAGGACATGCCTGGCTGCAGGGGAAGGAGCTGAGGAGCAGGACCTGCCTACTGCGGGGGAGCAGGACTGGCTCCAAAGCCAGGCTGGAAAATGCAGCAGCAGACCTTTCACTCACTCTAACCCCAAGCAGGTCCCAGCCCTTCCACACCTCAGAAGATGTAAACTGTCCTGCAAGGGCTTTTTGCTGTCCTTTAGAAGGGATCTCCAGGATTTCCCTCTGTGCCCATGCCTTTTTGCCCTGGCAGTGCCCAGGCAGAGCCTCTCTCCAGGACAGGGGCACAGGACCTGTGCTCCATCCCCAGCAGCTCCCCAGCAGTGCTCTGTGCCCAGGCAGCATCTGCTCAGCCTTGCTGTGACAGTTGGTCCAGGAGGACAGGGTAGCCCCATGGGCTGCTGCTGTGGCCCTGCAGTCAGTGCTGTGCCTTGTGAAGGAGGCCTGCAGAGCTCTAAAAACTCCTGGAGAGTCTGTGTGAGCCCTTTGCTGGATGTGCTTTGGCTGTGTGGCAGGTGTGTGCCAGGCTGCCACTACTGCCCACTGGCACCCACATGCAAGAAGAGTCACACCAGTGTATGCCAGGCAGTGTCACTGCTGCCACTGGGCAACTGCTGCTGCTGCCACTGATAGGTAACAATTCAGCTGAGTTTTTGCTTCTCCTCAACCTGGTCTCCACTTTCTAAAGCTCTTTATGCCACACAACTGCCCTGAAGGCCAGGAGGACCTTCCCCCTTCAGGAGAGGCTGTAGCCACCCCACCCCACCCCACCTGGGGGCTCAGCTGCTGCCATCCCTGCAGAGCCCCAGCGCTGTGGGCAGCATCAGAAGGGCAGAGTGAGCCCCGCAGCTCCATGCTCACAGGTTTGCAGCTTTGTCCATAGCAGCTCCAAGCAGATGATGAGCAGCAGCTGAGGCTGACCTAACTGCCTGTGTGGCACTGCAGGTGGCTGAGGTGGTGGGCAAGGTGGCTGCCAGCCCAGTCTTGATCCCTTCTGCTCTTCCATGTCTCGTCTTGGTTCTGATCCGTGTGAGCGAAGGAGAACATTTCACTGCTGCTGTGACTCTGCTTGGAGCCTGTTCCTGTGCTCTTACTCCACTTCCTGACATAGTCACACAAGAATCACAGGATGGAAAGTCTCAGGAGCAAGCTTCCAGTGGAGATAATGAAGTCATTTGGTAAATAAAAGCATTTCAGCAGGTTGTAGGCTCCGGCTTTGGAAATGCCTTCTGCACTCTCAGCTGCTGCTTGGGAAAGCCTCCTTAGATGATCTGCTGGGGGGACAAAAGCTGCTGTGAGCACTTTCCTGTGATGCTGGGCTGTGGTGTGAAGCAGCAGATGGGAATGAGAGCTGCTGCAGGGAGGTGGAGTGACCCAGGTGGGTTAATCTGGCAGCGGATTACACAGCACTGATCCTGTTTAGCATCTTCATTGATGATCTGGAGGAGAGGATTGAGTCCAGCATCAGTAAGTTTGCAGACAACACCAAGGTGGGAGCAGGTGTGGGTCTGTTAGAGGGTAGGAGAGACCTGCAGAGGGAGCTGGACAGATGAGCACAGTCCAGTGCCATGAGTTTTAACAAGTGCCAGGTTCTGCACTTTGGCCACAACAGCCCCATGCAGTGCTCCAGGCTGGGGACAGAGTGGCTGGAGAGCAGCCAGGCAGAGAGAGACCTGGGGGTGCTGGTAGAGAGTAGCTGAAGTGTGCCCAGGTGGGCAGGAGAGCCAATGGCATCCTGGCCTGGATCAGGAGCAGTGTGGCCAGCAGGAGCAGGGAGAGGTTCTTCTGCCCCTGTGCTCAGCACTGCTCAGGCCACACCTTGAGTGCTGTGTCCAGTTGTGGGCTCCTCAATTCAAGAGAGATGTTGAGGTGCTGGAAGGTGCCCAGAGAAGGGCAGCAAGGCTGGGGAGGGGCCTGGAGCACAGCCCTGTGAGGAGAGGCTGAGGGAGCTGGGGCTGTGCAGGCTGCAGAAGAGGAGGCTCAGGGCAGAGCTCATTGCTCTCTGCAGCTACCTGAAGGGAGGTTGTAGCCAGGTGGGGTTGGGCTCTGCTGCCTGGCAGCCAGCAACAGAACGAGGGGACACAGTCTCAAGTTGTGCCAAGGTAGGCTCAGGCTGGATGTCAGGAGGAAGTTGTTGGCAGAGAGAGTGATTGGCATTGGAATGGGCTGCCCAGGGAGGTGGTGGAGTGCCCATCCCTGGAGGTGTTTAAGAGGAGGCTGCATGAAGCACTTAGTGCCAGGGGTGAGTTAATTAGAAGGTGATAGGTTGGGCTCCATGATCTCAGAGGTCTTTTCCAACCTGCTTCATTCTGTGATTCTGTGATCTTTGCTGAGATGCACTCAAGTGTGCAATGAAGCCTCCTGCCATGTGGAGCTATCCCAGTGGAAGAGACTGCTCTGGTGTGGCAAGTAGAACACGGGCAAGAAGGGACCATCTACTCTAACAGGTGCCTTGGCTGCCAAAAAGTAAAGCCCCTGTCTCCTCTCTCATCCAAGGGGAACCCAGGGTCCAGGGAGCTCTGCACTGTCCTTGGGCTGCTTTGTGCTGTGTTGGGTGCAGGAGCGGATGCTGGTGGAAAGCAGAGGCAGGAGGCATGGTGCTGGTGAAGAGATCTTACTGAAACCACACTCAGCTTTGGTAATAATTGCAAGAGGTAAAATCTGTGATGAGGCCACCCCAAGGCTGATTTTTGCATTGGAAGGAGCTAGATTCCTGCTTGGAGCAGTGGGTGCCTTTTGGGTTGCTGCTCCAAGCTTCCCTGGCGTGGTCCCCACCCCAGCAGCCAACACACAGCTCCCTTGGTTCCCTCTCAGCTGGGTGCTTTAATGGTCAATATTAGCACACAATGGCTCAGTATCCAGCTTACTGGATACTGCTACTTAGTCATCCCATGCATGATTCATGGTGCTTTGCTGGGATATTCCAGAGGGATTTAGCAGGATTCTATATGGAGAAGCAGGTGGCTGCACACCCAGCGTGGGGAGGCTACTGAAGGTCTCTCAGAGAGGCTTTTTGCTGCAGGATTTTGCTCTGTCTGTGTGTCTTGACTGGAAAATGCAGCTGTAATAAGTTGTTGGTGTTCAATTGAGTATGAAATCAGCAATAAGAGCACTTTGCTGTGGCAGATTCCTTCCTTCTGCTTTTCCAGCACCATCCCTGGTGTACACCTCAAGCATTTGTTCCAATCAGTAGCTCCTGGGAGCTCTCATCTCCCAACATAGACATCTGCAGATGTTGCAAGTGGAGGTAATCACAGACTCACAGAATGGTTTGGCTTGAAGGGGACCTCAAAGCTCATCCAGTTCCAACCCCCTGCCATGGGCAGGGACACCTGCCACTTAGTCCAGGTTGCCTGAGACCTCATCCAAGCCAGCCTTGGACACCTCCCACTTAG
>VWYK01055704.1:0-14134 GCA_013399775.1 Semnornis frantzii | reverse complement strand
ACAGCCCCAGGGAGCAGTACAGGTTGGGGACTGAGCTGTTGGAAGGCAGCAAAGGGGAAAAGGATCTGGGGTCCTGATGGATGGGAGGGTGCCCATGAGCCAGCAGTGTTCTCTGGTGCCCAAGAGAGGCAATGCCATTCTGGGGTGGATTAGAAGGGCTGTGATTAGGAGGTCGAGGGAGGTTCTCCTGACCCTCTGCTCTGCCCTGATGAGGCCACATCTGGAGTCTTGTGTCCAGTTCTGGGCCCCCCAGTTCAAGAGAGACATAGAACTGCTGGAGAGAGTCCAGCACAGAGCCACAAAGATGCTGAAGGGAATGGAACAGCTCTGGTAGGAGGAGAGCCTGAGGGAGCTGGGGCTGTGCTGCTGGAGAAGAGGAGCCAGAGAGGTGACCTCAGCAATGGTTGTAAAGATGTGCAGGGTGAGTGCCAGGAGGCTGGAGCCAGGCTCTGCTGGGTGATGCCCAGTGCCAGCACAAGGGGCACTGGGTGGGAGCTGAGGCAGAGGAAGTTTCATTTAAACAGGAGGAGGAATTTTTTCCCTGTGAAGGTGCCAGAAGCCTGGCACAGGCTGCCCAGGGGGGTTGTGGAGTCTCCCTGTGTGGAGATATTGAAGAGCTGCCTGGATATGTTCTGTGTGATCTGCTCTGGGTGATGCTGCTGTGGCAGGGGTTGGACTGGGTGAGCTTTGGAGGTCCCTTCCAGCCCCTGGCATGCTGTGATTCTATGATCTCACCTCCTCCAGTCAGCTCAGCAGAACCTCAGCCTGCCATCACTCTGCACGGCAGGGCTCAGGCTGTGCACACCTCATCTTTCTCGTTAGTAGCTGCCGACCCTCGAGGAGTTCCTCACTCTCCTGCCCAAAGGCAGCTCTCCGGATGCCTGGCAGGTCTTTTGCTGGCAGGTTTGCTGGAGGAAATCCTCCTTCTGGAGGAGCACAATGGGTGCTGATTGCTCCAGGGCTGGGAGGGTGGAGAGGAGCAGCAGGCAGCACAAACAAAGCTGCTGCTGCAGCACCCTCCTGCCCTGGCCTGAATTGAAAAACCTCCTGGGATGAGGCTCAACGACCATCATTTTAGGTGGAATGAGTGGAGAGGAAGCACTTCATCACTTCATCAGCCTTGGGTGTTTTTCCTTTGTGGTATGTGGAGGAATTTCTGTTGGGGAGGGACTATTGGCAAGGTCTTGTAATGCCAGGAGGAGGAGGAATGGGTTTAGATTGGCAGAGGGGAGATTGAAACTGGAGGTTAGGAAGAAGTGAGGGTGGTGAGACACTGGCACAGGTTGGCCAGGGAGGTTGTGAAGCACAGAATGTGATCTTTGATCACATTCTGTGCTTCTGTGCTCCACACCCTCCCTGGAGGTGTTCAGGACCAGGCTGGATGAGGCCTTGAGCATCCTGTTCTAGTGGGAGGTGTCCCTGCCTATGGCAGGGGAGGGTGGAACTGGCTGAGCTTTGAGGTCCCTTCCAACCTAAGCCATTCTATGGTTCTATGATCTCAAACCTGGTGCAGGGAGTGAGTTAGGTGTGGGCTGCCCTTGCCTGGTTTGCAGCTATGAGACAGAGCTGCCCTTGCCAGTGCCACCAGGCTGCTGTCTCACCTGGGCTTCTGCTGGCATCCTGGCAGAGGGTGGGAACTTGGGCATCCTTGGTATCTCTGTGTGTTTGGCTCACTCTGGAGTGGGGTTGCTGTGCTGGAGTGAAAGGGCAGTGCTGGAGGTTGTTGAAGTGTCCTCTCCAGTGCAGCTGCAGGTGAGACGTGGAGGGAGCAGCTGCACTGAAAAGCCTGGGCTGAGTTTCTGAAGGCAATGCCCCCCTCCCACAGCAGAGAGGTCTCTGAGGACATGGCAGCTATACCAGGACGCACTGGGGTGGGGGGAATTCTGCCCTTTGCAGCTTTGTGCAGGGGTGGAATGAAGCAGCCTTGGTTATCTTGGAGTTGATTCTGCTATTGGCCCCCTCAGTTCTCCACCAGTAGCCTGCCCCCCACAAGTACTGTGGATTGGTTGATCCCAGATGTGGATTTAGCAAGATCTTTTTGGGGTTTTGTTGGGTTGTTTGTTTTTTTTTTCAGTTGAAGTGCTCTTCAAAAAGCAGCTGTTGAGTTTGCCCTTCCTTATTTTTGCCTCTGCTTTCAACCAAGCAGCTCTGAAGTTGCCACCTCCAGCACTGTGCTCCAACGCTGGGTAACAGCTCAACTGGGCAATGGTCAAAGCACTGCTGTGACCCTGGTGCCACACAGAGCCTTCAGGGGCTTTGTGTCACAGATTTACAGGTTGCATTGGGTTGGAAGGGACCCTCCAAGGGCATCTTGGCCAACCCCCCTGCAAGCAGCATGGACACCTCCAACCAGAGCAGGCTGCCCAGGGACACCTCCAGCCTGACCTTGAATGTCTGCAGGGATGGGGCCTCAAGCACAGCCCTGGGCAGCCTGTGCCAGTCTCTCCCCACCCTCACTGTGCAGAGCTTCCTCCTGCTGTCCAACCTAACTCTGCCCTGCTCCAGTTCCAAACCACTGCCCTCATCCTATCCCCACAGGCCCTTCTGAACACTTTCTCCCCAGCCTTGCTTTAGGGCCCTTCCAGATATTGAAATGCAGCTCTGAGATCTCCCTTCTCTGAGGGAGCTTTCTCTTCTCCAGCCTGAACAGCCCCAACTCTTTGTGCCCTCCAAAGCTCAGAGCCTTTTTCACCACAACAAGAATGGGACCTAATGAAAATGGACCTAAAGAGCCCTTTACCTGAAATCTGATTTTTTATGGCACACATCTCTGCTCACTGCTCCACTATAAGGGGGAGAACTGTGAACACTGAGCTGGGAAGCCCAACTTGTGTTTATGGAATAAGCTAATCATTAACCCCAGGCTCTAGAGATACTGCCCTATGCCCTGCAGTGCCCACAGCTTGTGGGATTGCATCAGCTGAGCTTTACTAAGGGAACCTCTGCTGCTGCTTTTCACCCTCAGTGGCATAGCAGGGGCAAGGCTGGGCCACAAAGTGGGTCCAGAATGCATGCACCACTTTACAGGCTGGGTGAGGAGGCTCCAGAATGCATGCACCACTTTACAGGCTGGGTGAGGAGGCTCCAGAATGCATGCACCACTTTACAGGCTGGGTGAGGAGGATGGCATTTCTAGGAAGAACTGTGTCACAACAGCTCCTGGGCTGTTGAGGGTCATGTCACAGTAAGGTGAATGGTCTGCATGGTCTGCTTGTGCTGCCTGGCATTGTCACCCTGTCCTGGCTACAGGGCAGCTGCACCAAACCCTCTGTAGTTGTCAAGCAATGTGCAAGTACAGGGTAAAAAAAAAACCCTCTGTGAAGTTGGTTTGGGTTTGGGATGTTTTGGGGTTGTTTTTTTTGTTGACATTTTTAGCTTGAGGAAGAGGAGGCTGAGGGCAGAGCTCATTGCTGTCTACAGCTACCTGAAGGGATATTGTGGTGAGGCTGCTACTGGGCTCTACTCACAGGGAACTGGAGACAGAACAAGGGGGAATGGCCTCAAGCTGAGGCTGGAGAGCTTTACAATGGACATTAGGAAGAAGTTTTTCCCAGAGAGAGTGGTCAGGGACTGGAATGAGCTGCCCAGGGAAGTGAGGAAGTCACCCAGCCTGGGTGTGTTTCAGGATGGTTTGGATGTGGTGCTTGGGGCTATGGTTTAAGGTGACTCTTGTAGAGTAGGGTTCTGGGTTGGGCTTGGTGCTCCTGAGGGGCTTTGCTCACCTGCATGTGTCTGTGATTTCTATGATTGTATGACCAGGCTCAGGTCCTACACAAGAGGACAACAGAAGTAGTATTGTTGTTGTCTTCCCATTTGTGGTTTGTTGGGTTTTTTTGGTGGGAAAGGGCACAGAAGGATGGGGCTGGTGTGCATGGCTGAGGGCAGGGGAAGTTGGCACCATGAAGCAATGTGGCCTCTTGGGATGCTGTCAACCTGTAACGGTTTGGGAGTACCCCGCTCCCCCACACTTTGAAATGACCCAGACTAGACCTCAGCCGGAGCTGGAAGTTAAAGAGATGAAGCTCTATTTACAGCTCAGCACAATGTACAAGCAAATATATACAGGAATATTTACAGAAATATACAAGTTTAAGGTAATACAGACACACAACTCCCCGCCCAGAAATCAGAGACCCCAGGAGGGGTTCCCAACCACCCTTCCACCTTCTCCCCCCCCCCACACCTTACCCCAAGGTTTTGGAGACTCAGCCAAAGGGGGGATTAGAAGGAAAGTGGTTAGTGAAGTTATTCAACAGAGAGGAGCAGCCAGAGCTGCTAGCCCGAGAAGCTGCTATACCTTGTGACCCAGACTGCCCGCTTGAGACACTCTCTTATCTTCTTTGTTTTGGGTTCCTTATTCCTAAACATCTCAGCAAGCCTATGAGTGAAATAGACACCACCATTGTTTTCCTTCACAGCCTATAGTATAATTTTTCTATTTATTCCAATTAGCTCAAACCAGCACATAACCCAGCACATTTTATCTGTGTGGGTTAATTCCTCAGACAGGGAAAATATGTGCTGTTAAAGTGCTTGTTTGGAGGGAGTTTCAGGGGAGATGATGTTTGAAGCAGGGCTCAACCAGACCCATGAGAATCACAGAATCATAGAATGGTAAGGTTGGAAGGGACCTCAAGGATCATCCAGTTCCAACCCCCTGCCATAGGCAGGGACACCTCCCACTAGTACAGGTCACTCAAGGCCTCATCCAACCTGGCCTTGAGCACCTCCAGGGAGGGAGCAGCCACAACCTCCCTGGGCAACCTGTGCCAATGTCTCACCACCCGCACTGTTAAGAACTTCCTCCTAACATCCAGTTTCAATCTTCCCTCTCCCAGTTCAAACCCATTGCCCCTTGTCCTGTCATTACAAGACCTTGTCAACAGTCCCTCCCCAGCCTTCCTGTAGCCCCCTTCAGATCCTGGAAGGCTACTCTAAGGTCTCCTGGAAGCCTTCTCTGCTGCAGGCTGCAGAGCCTCAACTCTCTCAGAGAAGAGTCAGTGTCTTATAAAGCAATCAAGGACTGTGGTTTACTGGAGAGAGAAGGAGGTCCTGAAGGGTAAAGAGCAGTGGTCTGCCAGCTAGGACAGCTTGGAATCCACATCTGCAATCAGAAGAGACAGAGATATTTCCTACAGACATCAGATTTTTATGTTGTTTTGGCCCTGGGAGCCAGAGCTGAGTCTCTCTGGGAGGAGGGATGCAGCTCCCACTGCAGCACTGCCCTGCAGACCTGAAATAGTTTGAGTGGCACCCAGTGATTTGATTGAAGCCACAGGAGCCCATCTGCTGCTGGCAGCTGGGAAGCACTGTGCCTGTTCATGGAGGCTGCATGAGGCACTTAGTGCCAGGGTTTAGTTGATTAGAAGGTGTTAGGTGATAGCTTGGACTCGATGATCTCAGAGGTCTTTTCCAACCTGGTTAGTTCTGTGATTCTGTGGCATGGGGGGTGGTGGCCAGAGGGGCTGCAGGGATGTTCATGACCCTGCAGGGTGCCTTATGGCAACCCTCACCTCCCGTGCCTCCAGGTGCCATGATGCCATCCCTTCCCTGTGCTGCTGCCATCCTCATGGGTTGATTTCTCCCCTCAGCTTCGGGTCTGTCATTGTGGTTCTGTGGGCTGAGTGATCTTTTCTTCTCCAGATGACTCCCAGGTGCAGTGGGTGGAGTGGAGCATGAGCTGATGTGGTCTATAGGAGCTGTCTTTGGAGCTACAGGGTGAGAGGCTGGCTGGGCAGTGCCAGCTCTTAGAGCTGGGCAATGCAGCTGGGGAAATGGCCAGCCCTGGGGCAGGTGGCCCTGGGACTGCCATCCCAAACTGAAGGTGTCTACGGCCTGCCCCAGAGCACCTGTGACTGCTTCTGTGCTCTTCACATACAGAGTGGTTTCTCCTCTCTCTTTTCTAGGCATTGGATCAGGCTGTCCAAGGAGGTGGTGGAGTCACCATTCCTGGAGGTGCAGAACACCATTCAATGGCCACGGTGGTCTTAGGATGGCTGTTGGACTCGATGGTCTCAAAGGTCTCCCCCAACCAAACCACTTCTGTGATTTCCTCAGGGCATGCAAAACCACCTTTGGGGTTGCTCTTTGCTGTTCACAGCAGACCAGGAGGGCTGTGCCCGTGTGGGGGGCTGTGCCCATGTGGGTGGCTGTGTGTGGCTGGGGACACCCTAAAAGTCCCCAAGCCCTGTGGTCCTGCCCCCCCTCCCTCTCCTGGCAGCACCTCTGATCTGGGTGGCAGATGGGCAGCAGATGGGATATGAGGGCAGGTGCTGGGTGGCCCAAGCTGATCTGTTTGCCAGAAGATTGATGAGTACTGCCTCCAGCAGCAGCCAGAGCCTCTGCAGGGTGTTGGCAGAGCCTCTGCCGGGGCTCTGCTCTGGTGCTGCTCCTGCCTCCCAGGCTGCCTGCTGCTCAGCTGGGCAGGGCTCAGCTCCCACCCTGCAGTAGCCTTAAAAGGAGAGGAATGGCATTTCCCTCTTGGCACAGGGGCTGGCATTCTAAAATGGGAGTGAGCCAGCCTCGGGCCGTGCTGCTGCTGGCAGGGGGGTGTGAAAATCAATAGGGGTGTGCAAAAAACACCACTGTAAGGCAGCAGAATGGGGCAGGGGGCACTGCTCTCACCAGAGCTTGGTACTTCCTCACTTAAACCAGAGGGAAATAAAATTCCCTTCCCTTGGCTAAAGGCACAAAGTCCTGCCTGCCACCCTCAGAATAACATCGTGGTGTGAGGGGAGGTGTAGGACAACCTGCAATTGCTCTGCACCTTCACAGCAGGATGAGAGGTGTTTGAGAGGAGGCTGGATGAGGCACTTAGTGCCAGGGTTTAGTTCATTAGAAGGCTTAGGTGATAGGTTTGGGCTCGATGATCTCAGAGGTCTTTTCCAGCCTGCTTCATTCTGTGGTTCTGTTGACTTGGGAATGCGATTTGGATCTGCCTTGCTGGCGTGAAGGGAGGTTGTGCTGCTCCCTGTGTGTGCTCTCCATCCCATGGGGACTGTGCCAGCACTCTTAGTGGGCCTGTACAGAGAAGGCTGTGGATGATTTCCCTCTGTATGAAGGAGCATTAGTTTGGTCTGCACTCTAACCTCTGCCTTTTCCTGCTCATGGGAGTTGTTTTGCTCTGTGTGCTCCAGGCTGTGCGTAATTTTGGAGCCTGTTCTGCTGCTGGCTGTTGACACCAGCCAGCAGCATTAATAGGTCTCAGTATTTCAGTGGTGACTGCAGCCAACACCTCTCTGGCAAGCAAATGTTAATCAGCTGATGTTGCTGCAACAAACGTCAGAAAAAAAAGGATAGAGAGAGGCCCTTTAAGTGCTCCTTTAAACCATCTCCGCTCCCCAGGTGGCTGTGCCGTGAGAGGAAACTCTGAGGGAGCTGGGGGTGTGCAGCCTGCAGAAGAGGAGGCTCAGGGCAGATCTCACTGCTCTCTGCAGCTACCTGAAGGGAGGTTGTAGCCAGGTGGGGTTGGGCTCTGCTACCAGGCAAGCAGGGACAGAACAAGAGGACACAGCCTCAAGCTGTGCCAGGGCAGGTTCAGACTGGACATTAGGAAGAAGTCCTTCCCAGCAAGAGTGATTGGCATTGGAATGGGCTGCCTGGGGAGGTGGTGGAGTCCCCATCCCTGGAGGTGCTTAAGAGGAGGCTACATGAGGCACTTAGTGCCAGGAGTTAGTTAATTAGGTGGAGTTAGGTGACAGGTTGGACTCAATGATCTCAGAGGTCTTTTCCAACCTGCTTCATTCTGTGGTTCTGTGATCCTGTGAAGGGTTGCTGCACACTGCCACTTGTGCAACCTGGCAGTTGTGCAACACAGCAGTTGGAAAACTCCATCCCTGCAGATTGCAGGGACCTAAAACCCTCTCCTGAAGCAAAGGAAATACTTTGATAAAATGCCAAGATGCCAGAGCTCTTCCACAGACCAGAGTTTAGTGCTCCTGTTAGCACAGCAGAGCGCAGGGCTCTGGTTAAATATTAAGAGCAGCTCCTAAGCAGCTGGCCACAGTCTGTCCATAAAGAAGCTCCTCATTTCTAAACAAAGCTAGTTAGAATCAGAGGATCATTTGAGCTGGAAATCACCTCCAAGATCACCCAGTCCAACCATCAACCTAACACCACCATGGCCATTCAACCATGTCCCAGAGTGCCATGGCCACAGGTTTCTTCAACACCTCCAGGGATGGGGACTCCGCCACCTCCCTGGGCACCCTGTGGCAGTGCCTGGCTCCCATCCTCTGTGATTCTGTGATCTGTTCAATGTCTGTAAATATCTGGGGGTGGGTGTCAAGTGGATGGGGCCAAACTCTTTGCAGTGGTACCCAGTAACAAGACCAGGAACAAATAAATGGCTGTGAACTTGAACATGGCAGGTTTCATCTCAACATGAGGACAAACTTCTTTACGGTGAGGGTGACAGAGCCCTGGAGCAGGCTGCCCAGAGAGGTTGTGGAACCTCCTCCTCACTCCTGTGTGGCCTGCCTTAAAGTGATCCTGCTTTTGGACTCGATGATCTCTGGAGGTCCCTTCCAACCTCTAACATTCTGTGATTCTGTCATTTGCTGCCTGCAGTGGAACTGCAGTTTCAATGCCATTTAATCCTGAAGCAAGCTGCAGCATCCTGCTCTGAGCAGCCCAGCTCAGGGGTCCTGGCCCTCAGGTGCAATTCTTCACCTGTCCCAGTCCATTGCTGCCCTGCTGCAGGTAGGAAGCAGCCAACCATCCTGAAGCAAGCTGCAACACCCTGCTCTGAGCAGCCCAGCTCAGGGGTCCTGGCCCTCAGGTGCAATCCTGTTCCAGCCCATTGCTACCCTGCTGCAGGTAGGAAGCAGCCAACCATCCTGGGGGTGCTCTGGGAGGGGTGCCAGGTCCCCACTTTGCAGCTGCATCCTCATACTCCAAAGCACAGGGAGGGCTCTGCTGGGTGTCCCTCCAGCTGTCCAACACAGCCCTGACACCCAGGACTCTGCTCAGGACATAAATCAGGCAAGAGAGGGAGAAAATTACCTCCCCCCCCCCCAATTAATTTCTGCATTATTGACCACAGGGATTCATAACCAAGCTTTGAATTGCTGCTTGACTCAGTCTCCTTCATCCTAAATGAGCTGAAGTCATCTGAAGCACAACACTTTGGACAACCAGGAAGGTGAGATTGCTGCATTTATTATTTTGGGAGGGCATAAAGAGTGTTTCCTCATGGGGAAAAAATGGTGAAGGACCTGGTGGAGGGAGGTCACTAAAATGCCTGCACACAGAGCAGTCAGCAGAGCATCAAAGCAATTTGCTGACTGCTCCCCCCACCCCGGCTCCTGGTGGTGGTGTGGGGCAGGTCTGGGGAGAGGCAAGGCAAAGTTTCCTCTCCACAGCTATTCCACAGCTTGCCTGCAGAAGGGATCTGCTTCCAGTGCTGGTTCCCAGCTCCTATTTTATTTTATTTTTAATGGAAGTGGCTCCAGGACACTTTGTGCCCTTACAATAAATGCTGTCGCCGGCTCCTAGGACGTGAGCTGGGCACTTGGGCTCCTTGGAGGGAGAGAAATAAGGTCAAAGGGAACAATGCCAGGATAAAAATATCAAGTTGGTTTTGTTGGGTTTTTTTATTGCTGGGTGAAAGGCCACTTGAGCCAATCCTGTGGGCCCTCAGCTGTGAAATAGCCTCTGAGGCTGATGCTTTAAAAGAGGAAAGGAAGAGTGCTGGGATGTGGGCTGTGAAGGCCAACCTGGGGCACTGGAGGGATGAGCCTGGCATGATGAAATGATGCTTGGTCATGGGTCAGGAAAGAGGTATTTGGGATATTTGCTGGGCTTTTGGCTTTTTTTTTTTTCTTTTTTTTTCTTTTCATTAGACACACAAGAGCTGCTCAGTGGCTGTCCAAGGCTCTGTGTCTACCAAGGCTGGGAAGCTGGGTCTGGCTTGGCACTCATCCCTCCAGTGCTCTTCACAGCCCACATCACTTGGTCTGGAGAGGAGAAGGCTCCCAGGAGACCTTATTGTGGCCTTCCAATATCTGAAGGGGTCTACAAGAAACCTGCTGAAGGACAGGTTAGGATGTCAGGGAGTGATAGGACTGGGGGGAATGAAGCAAAACTGGAAGTGGGAAGATTGAGATTGGATGTTAGGAAGAAGTTCTTCACCACGAGGGTGGTGAGAGCCTGGCACAATTTGCCCAAGCAGGTGCTGGAAGCCTCATCCCTGGATTTTTTAAGGCCAGGCTGGATGTGGCTCTGAGCAACCTGATCTGGTGTGAGGTTGTCCATGCCCATGGCAGGAGGGCTGGAACTGGCTGATCCTTGAGGTCCCTTCCAGCCCTGACAATTCTGTGATTCTAGGAGTCTGTAAAATGTAAAGCAGTGCATTAATGGACATCAACAATGAGTTGGGTTAGCTCTAGTCAGTAGTCTTGGGACTTGCTTGCTTCTTGAAGATGTTTCTTTCTTGGGTGAAGGGATCAGAGTTGTCCCTGCTTCTGGTTGGCTTCTCATGCCAAGGATTTCTGATTCCAGAGAAGACTTCAACTTGATGAATGGTTTGAGAACAGGGCTGCTTTGCTGATCTGTTTTCAGAATTAAGACTTCAAGATGGATGGAACTGAAATGTTAAGGAAGGGAGATGAAAATGGCTGCTCATGGAGCTTGTAGCAAGTGGAGGGAATCCTCTAACGTGGTGCTGGTGTGACCCTTCAGACTGAGCTCTTGCTGCCTGCAGGATGTCCTCAGCATGGTGGCCACGTTTCTCCTTCAGTGACCTCAACACAACTCTGGCCAGATGTGTGTGTGTGTGAGGGTTGAAAGCAGACAGGACAAAGGAGTGACAGGCACAAATTAGAGCCCAGGGAGCTCAATCTGAAAGGGAGGAGAAAATTCTGTGCTGTGAGGGTTCAGAGCCCTGAAGCAGACTGCTCAGAGAGGCTGTGGATCCTCCTCCTTTATGGGGATTCCAACCTGCCCTGGGCATTGTGATGCCAGGCAAGCTGCTGTGGGTGCCCTGCTTGAGCAAGGGAGGTTGGACTGGGTGAGCTCCAGGGGTCCCTTCCCACTCCACCATGCTGGGATTCTGTGGTTGTCTCTGGCTGCACACACCTGCAGCCCATGTGCCAGGAGCTTGGTGAAGCTTCACATTAGCTTCCTTTTCCCCTCCTTAGTGCCATTCATCATCACTCCTGTGCCACAGGTGAAGAAACTAAGATGTTGGACTCAATATTCTCACCTCTTCTATGAGGAGAGACTGAGGGAGTTGGGGCTGTTCAGTCTGGAGGGGAGAAGGCTCCCAGGTGACCTTACTGTGGCCTTGCAGTATCTGAAGGGGGCTACAAGAAAGCTAGGGAGGGTGTCAGGCAGTGATAGGACTTGGGGGGAATGAAACCAAGCTAGAAATGGGGAGATTCATCCTGGATGTTAGGAAGAAGTTGTTCAGCATGAGGGTGGTGAGAGCCTGTCAGGGGTTGCCCAGGGAGGTGGTGAAAGCCACATCCCTGGAGGTGTTTAAGGCCAGGCTGGATGAGGCTGTGGGCAGCCTGATCTAGTGTGGGGTGTCCCTGAGCATGGCAGGGGGGTTGGAACTGGCTGATCCTTGTGGTCCCTTCCAGCCCTGACAGTTCTGTGATTCTATGATTCTGTTGCAGGGTGTGATCAGAGCAGCAGTTGTTAGTTGTATTCAGCAGGGTGAGGGAAGTGATCCTCTCCCTCTGCTCTGCACTGCTGAGACCCCACCTGGAGTGCTGCATCCAGTTCCACAGCAGGTTGGAACTGGATGATCCTTGTGGTCTCTTCCAACCCTGATTGATTCTCTGATTCTATCTAGGAGGTGTTTTGCAACCAGAACACATGGGGAAAGCAGGGAACAGCTGCTGTGCAGCACCTGGGATGTGCTCTTGGCATCACAGGCACCGCGATACCGGAAAGCTTCAGAGCTCAGGGGAGCCTCACCCAGGAGGTAAGTGAGAGAGAAATGAGGAAGGTTTCCAGCAGTTAATATTTAATTTGGTGGAGTCAGTATGGGCAGGAATGTGTCATTGCTGTGAAGGACCCAGGGGGCTGTGAGGAGAGGAGCAGGGAAGGGAAAGAAAGAAGTTGTGCTGGGTGATTGGCAGGCAGTAGGGTGGCAACAGGGAGGAAACTGGGGAAAAAAAACATGGAAATAAAGCATCATGCTGAGAATCTGCAGAGCAGCTCCAGGGACGGGTTGCACTGCAGAAGTTGATTGGATAGGGCTGGGTGATAGGTTGGACTTGGATGATCTTGGAGGTCTCTTCCAACCTGGTTGATTCTATGGTGCTGTGATTCTAAGGTTCTGTGATTCTAAGGTTCTGTGATTCTAAGGTTCTGTGATTCTAAGGTTCTGTGATTCTATGGTTCTGTGATTCTATGATTCTATGACTGTGATTCTCTGATACTATGATTCTGTGATTCTATGATTCTATGACTGTGATTCTATGATACTATGATTCTGTGGTTCTATGGTTCTGTGATTCTGTGATTCCATGATTCTATGACTGTGATTCTGTGATTCTCTGATTCTGTGATTCTATGACAAGGGAGGGTGATGTCATCAACTGGGACCTGCTGATCTGAGGCTGCACAAAGCTCCAGAAACAATTAGAGTGACAAAATCATTGAATCATAGAATAGTTTGGTCTGGAAGGGACCTCTAAAGCTCCTCTGCAGTCAGCAGGGACATCCTCAGCAAGAACAGGTTGCCTAGAGCCCTGTCAAGCCTCACACTTGAATATCTCCAGGGATGGGGCCTCAACCACCTTCTTGGGCAACCTGTTGCAGTGTTCCAGCACCCTCCTGGTGCAGAACTTGCTCCTAACATCCAATTCAATCTGCTCTGCTCTAGTTTGAAGCCATTGCCCTCATCCTATCACTGCAGCTCATTGCAAACAGTCTCCATCCTTCTTGTAGTCCCCTTCAGGTACTAGAAGGCTGCTGTTAGGTATCCCCCAGAGCCTTCTCTTGACCAGGCTGAACACCTCCAGCTCCCTCAGCCTCTCCTCATAGCAGCAACTGTTTCCCTTCATCAAAGAGAGAGAAACACACCAACCCTGGCTGTGTTTAAGGCTGGTTTGGATGTGGTGCTTGGGGATATGGTTTAAGGTGACTCTTGCAGAGGAGGGTTCCAGGTTGGTAATCCTGAGGGGCTTTGTCAGCCTGTGTCTGTCTGTGATTCTGTGAAAGGGGCCTGAAACTGCACCAGGGCAGGGCTAGGCTGGATGCTAGGAAACAATTTCTTTCCTGTAGGAGTGGTCAGGCACTGGCACAGGCTGCCCAGGGAGATGGTGGAGTTCCCATCCCTGGAGGTCTTCAAGAACCCTGTGCCCATGGCACTTGGGGATGAGGTTTAATGGCCAGGGTGGTGTTGGGTCAAAGGCTGGAGTCAATCTCAGAGAGCTTTTCCAACCCAAACAATTCTGTGGCTCTGTGATAAATGTGACCCTGCTCTGCCAGGCATCTGCATTCACCTCATGGGGACCAGGCTCAGGTTGCTGCCTTGTCAAGAAGCCCATTCTCTGAGGGGCTGGTGTTGGCAGAGCTCCTGCTGTAACAAACTCCTGTTCCTCAGGAAATAAACACTTCAGCCTGATCTGCTGCTTAAAGTCCCTGGGATTTAGGAGAAATTCGATTAGTTGTGAATCTTAGGGGAGGGAAATGGCATTTGAAGGGCTGCAGCCTGCTCAGACTGAAGATTTTATTTTCCTGTGTTCTTATTCCTCTGGCATGGAGTTGAGGCATTGACAGGGCCAACCAGTCAAGCTGCTGGTGACAATTAGCTATGGCATAGGTCTTGAGGCAGGGTTTGGTACTGAGGAAAAGAAAAGGTGTTTTCACAGAATCAGAGAACCTGAGAGGTGGGAAGGGACCTCCAGAGATCATCCAGTCCAAGGCAGGATCCCCTAGGGTAGTTCACACAGGAATGCATCCAGGAGGGTTTGGAAAGTCTGCAGAGAAGGAGACTCCACAACCTCTGTGGGCAGCCTGCCCCAGGGCTCTGTCACCCTCACTGTAAAGAAATTTCTCCTCATGTTGAGGTGAAACCTTCTCTGTTCCAGTTCATAGAATCATAGAACCAAGCAGGTTGGAAGAGAGCTCCAAGCTCACCCAGCCCGGCCTAGCATCCAGCCCATGCCAATCAACCAGA
>VWYK01055702.1:26655-44477 GCA_013399775.1 Semnornis frantzii | reverse complement strand
AACACTGAAGGAAAAAAAAATAATTTAATTTTTTTGCAATATCTGCCTCCTCTGTCACTGAATTACCCTTGTCATCTCCTAAAGGCCCTTACTGACCTCTTGTTCCTCTTGTACTTGAAAAACATCTTAATTTCTTCTTGCAATCTTCCTTTTGTCTGCCACATACCTCCTTTTCCTTTTCCTATTTTCCTCTGACCCTCTTCTTTCATCTTGCTGTTGCAATCTTTGCACTCCACATTTTATCTGGTATTTTTCACTACACAGAAAAGCCTTCCAGTCCTTTTCTATTCCTCCTGGGCTAGTTTGGCAAGGGACAGAAAGTCCTTCATTCTCAGTTAAGCTTAATATTCCCTTTAAACTCAAGAGGAGGGGGGGAAAAAAACACAAAAAAAAACAAAACAAAAAACCCCATGCTTGGCATGGCTAGGCCTTCAGCCAAGCTTTGTTTCCTGGTTTGAAGTCCACCAAGCTGAGGGGGTGACTGAGAGCCTGCATCTGTTCCACTTTGTACATGCAGAAGCCTTCACACAGGTGCTGAGGCAATTTAGGGGGAGAAATTGGGTTCCTCTGCAGGAATTGAAGCATGTCCCTGCCTGCAGTGTGGACCTGCCTCCCATCTGCTCTTGTTGTGATTTCAGGTGACTGCAGAGTCCTTTTTGGAAGGTCCTTAACATCACCAGCTTGAAGGCAGATGGCATTTGCAGGCAGCCTCAGCACCTTTGCCATAATAAAAAAAGAACCAGATTCATGAAGTTGAACTGAATGGATTCACCACAGGGAAGTGAGGACAGGAAGACAAGTCCATCCTCCCTAGAATTCTCCAGATGGAAAGGGACTGAGCTGTAAAAAGGGCTCATGCTCCAGAAGACAGGGTTGCTGGGGCTTTCACACGCTGTGTTGACTGAATCTGGGCAGAAAGGAACTGAAGGCGTTTTATAATTTTCAAATTGGCATTAACCAATAAACCTGGATAGCTGCTTGTTCATGAAAACAAACACTTTTAATGTGAGAAGGAATCACTGTGGCCATCTTCATGTGTCCTCTTCCAGTTCAATTACTGCTGCAACAGGTCCGTAACTTTTAGCTGAGTTACCACATCTCAGAAAGGCATCCATCTTGCACTCTCAGTAGCCTTAGGTATCCTATCAAGGGATGGAAAATTCACCACACCCCTACAAAATCATGGTGGTTAATTAATTACCTTTCTTTAAAAACATGGTCTGTCTCCATTCTAGTTTGACTTTGTCCAGAGTCAGCCTTCAATCATTTGCAGCTTTGGTAAGGACATGTTTCTAAGTCCCCTTGTGAGGATCACATTCTCAGAGTTGTCTCAGTCTCAGGGCTGCCCAGGGAGGTGGCCGAGTCACCAACCCTGGATGTGTTTAAAAGTTGTTTGGATGCAGCGCTTGGGAGCATGGTTTAGGGGTGAACCTTGTAGTGTAAGGTTATCAGTAGGACTTGCTGATACTGATGGCATTTTCCAACCTGGCTGTTCCTGTAATTCTGTGAGTTCACGTGTCAGTGATAAATGTAGCAGAGATTTCAATAAATACTTTTTAATAGCCACAAGTGCCATGTTCTCAATAACATGTGGCAAGGAGCATCACAAACAAAAACGCTCATAAGTGTGGCAAATACAATTTATCTACTCCATAGGTCTACCTGCAAAGAGGAGCCCATGCAAACCAACCCACTGGAATGGCAGAACAAAATAGAGACTGAAGCAAACTGAAGGACAGAAGTAAGTACCTGAAAATTAGGGATGGGGTTTAACGTTGGCAGCCAGGCTGATCTTGGGTTTTCTTGGTAACGGAAAGGGCCATTAAATGCCTGAGTAATGGCACTCAGATTGAAGGCACACACTGCTGAGGCAGCTATGCTGTTTCTGTAAAAGGGGGAGAAAAAATCAATTTAATCATTAGAACATTGACATTTTCATCATAACAGGCATCAAACTCCACTCAAATAAAATACATGTAAATTGATAGGTAGATGCACAGCAATACCAATTTCACAGGGAGTAAAAATAAATAAATAAATACATTCTAAAATGCAGATGACTTGCATGACAATTTTGGGAAATAATTTCAAAGCTCTGTTTTTAAAATGTGATTTAAGGGCCACGGAAGTAGTTCAGACAAGAAAGGTGAATACAGTTTAATTTACATGGATTATTTGTGTCTGGGGAATTTATCTATCTATATTGACTACAAATGATCCAATTTTTTAATCTCTTGCTGTTTCTCAAGGTGAAATTAAATTTGTATGGGCTCTTGAAATCCTCAAGTATAAAATATATGCCCTATTTTACATATATACAAAACACACACATGCACGCACACAGCACACAGGGGGAAGGACAGTGTGACAGTGCAAATCAGGTTGGTTGTTAGAGCAGCTCGGCATGAAAANTTTTTTTTTTTTTAAAGAATTTATCTATCTATATTGACTACAAATGATCCAATTTTTTAATCTCTTGCTGTTTCTCAAGGTGAAATTAAATTTGTATGGGCTCTTGAAATCCTCAAGTATAAAATATATGCCCTATTTTACATATATACAAAACACACACATGCACGCACACAGCACACAGGGGGAAGGACAGTGTGACAGTGCAAATCAGGTTGGTTGTTAGAGCAGCTCGGCATGAAAAAAGGTCTTGCTAATATGTGAAAGCCTCTGTTTTCAATGATCACAGTTCACTTCTTTGTGTTCCCAGCTGGGAACAGCATCTGTTTTGGACAGACTGTTCACCATGCACGTACCAGCTAGGGGAGGAATAGCTAGGGAAATGTCACTGTAGGAAAGACTCTTTGGAAAGGAATTTGGTTTAGGGATGCTCTGCTGCCCAACCAGACTCACACACAGATCAGTCAGGCTTTGCTGTCCCATTTCAGTCATGGGGGATTCATTTCTTCAAGGTTCTGTGTAGGCTCAGCTCCTTTTTCCTCAACTGGGATTGCGAGTGCCTCCCAGATGTTAAGGGCACCCCAGGGAAACTGGCCTAAAGAGGGTTACATGGTAACCTGAAATTCAAACCTGCTCCCAGCTCTCTCCTTCCTCCTCTGTTTTTTTAAGGAAAGGAACATGTTTAGAGAAAAAGAGAATAAAACTAAAAATAGGGCTAGCACAAGAGACTGACATGTCACAGTGCCTTTTAAATAACCCAACCCCCTCTGTATGTATCTTTCTGATAATTAAAGCAATTTGGATTCCCTGAAAAGAACTTTAAAAAAAAAAACAAAAACCAACAAAACCCTAAACCAATAATTACACTCTCTTGCACACTTGAAAAAAAGCCTTGCTCCACAATCTCAGGCTGGAAAGTAGAAGAACCGATTCTTTCACAGAATAATTCTTCCAAGCAATACGACATCAGGAAGAGCATCCTGCTTTGCCTTCCCATTCTCTGTTCCTGACTCTGCCTCTTCTTTCCCTGGAGTGATGAAATAGCTCATTTTGAGCATGTCAAAGCAACGCTGGGTGAACCTTTCCCCACTTTTGTCTGAACACCACTGACGAAGTGCGTGCTCACAGACGGCAGCTCTTAAAACAAACCGAATGATGGATGACAAGTAAATGCCTTGAGGCACACATGGAAGAAAAAATAAAAAGAAAGAAAGAAAATTAAAAATAAAAATATCTGCCCCAACAACAACAACAACAAAAATATAGTCTAACTAAAATACTTCAGAAAAATGTATCTTCAGATGCCTGCTGAGAACTCTACAGTTTACCTCCTTCTCTTTGCTAAAGAGGAGAAAGGAGAAGCTTTCCATGAAACCTGTGGCCCATTTATCTTTCCATCTGCGGCCTGGCTTATTTCCCATCCCTCCCTATGAAATGTTTGATCCCAGTCTCAAACCAGTGACATCAACTTGTGCAGCTGGCCGCTGTGCTGTCCTGGTGTGAAGCACAACCTCTTCCATTCCCACTTCCTACTTCTTGCGATAAACTAGATGATTTAGAGAGGTTCAGTTTAAGGAGGTTTTAACATTGTCTCTATTACCTCCCAGAAAAAAAATGAATAAACGCATTTTAACTATTTCCTCAGCAGCTTCCTATAAAAACTCTCTTCCCCACTGATCCGGTTTGGTATAACAGAACACGAAGCAATAAATTTGTATGTGGGTGTCACCACGGCAACTAATACCATTATCCTAAATACATTAAACGTGAACCTTCCAAAATAAAAACACCTTTAAAACCCCAAACTCATGGTTTTGTGATGCACTGGTATACTATTATAAAGAAATTCAGACTGAAGCATACATCAACTCTCTTTAGTATGCAGAGCTCATGCAGCATGATAGAAGTCCCAGTGGAAGTTAAAAGAATAATTACTGCTATTTCTCTAGTGGGATGACAAATTGCAACATTTTCTCTTTGAACTCTCAAAAGAACATCATGTTGTAGACCCAAAATGCTACTTGATCTAACTTCAGCTATTATCAATAACTTCTTCAATTACACAAATATTACATATTATATTGCCCTCAGAGGACACAACAGAGAATGTAAACCCATAATGTATGAAGAGTGACTTAAGTGTAACCCGGAGGAGACAGGTAACACTCATCACACCTCACACTAAGCCTAGGAGATAGACACAGCACAAGAGAACTATGCCTTCCCTTTTATAGTCCAAAACTGATACCAATTTGATAAATATAGTAAAATTATTAAAAATTTCCAACTTGTGTTGGTTGGATGAATGGACAAATGGATAGATAAAATATTACCACTATGAGCAGAAAAAAAGTGTCATCTCAAATGCCCAGAGCAGTAGCCAGGTTTCCTTTTAATGTTTGGGAAGTTTAGTTAACAGCCTCGAAATATTTTTAGAGAACAACTCACGTTCCTTTCAGTCCCAGGAAAGATTTTCCCCAAAGTCCACGGTCCAGGTGCAGTGCTCAACCATGTTTATTTTTTTCTAGTTGCTTCTCCACTGGTTTACTTTTGGCTGATATTGGCAATAGTAATGTACAAAAAAAATATGGAAGATCTATGAGAGTGACCAAATACTTACGTACTTCTTGGCATTTACAGAGCAGAAATAACATTCTGACTCTGTTGACTCTCATAGTGAAACTCCCAACAGTGATTTAGCTCAGGAAGTTAGAGCCGACACCAGTGGGGCTTCACTTCTCTGATTTGCTGAAAACAGACCCTTACTCAGACCGAACAGTACACCACTGCAAACAAAACCCTCAAAGAAGTCAGCTGCTCAACATGCAGAAGTCCCTTTGAGTGTTTGTCATGTGGAGTAACTAACTCAATTTTTAATTCTCTAGTTTACATATCAGGATAGCATCCCCCTGGAGAACATTTATTATTGAAACTCAATACCACACGGATGGGTTATAACTTGAAACTTATCACTCTAGCCTTGGGCTTCAGAAAAAAAAGTTATTTGAGTTTTCCTGACCTAAAAATACACATTATGAGATTTTTAATATATTTTTTAATTAACTCCTCTTCTACTTTCTGCTTTCACAGGCACACTATATCATTCCAAGTACAAGATTTTTCAATATCAAGCCAAGAAGATGCAATTACAAAGTTTCAGAAATCATGCCTTCCTCTGAGTTGCAATGCTGCTTTCAATTTGTGTACATGAAACAGTTTGTATGGAGGTACAGTCCTCCTTGCAATTGTCAAATGCTGTGTAGCTCATATGACATTGCTTCTATAAAGTGTTGTTCAACAGCAATTTATGTTTATTTAATTCCAGGCTGTTGTGATCCCACCTGCCTCATTCCACTTCTTCCAGCATACGTGCATTTCCAAGCATATCACAGAATCATAGAATGGTAGGGTTGGAAGGGACCTCAAAGATCATCTAGTTCAAACCCCCTGCCATAGGGAGGGACACCTCCCACTAGTACAGGTCACTCAAGGCCTCATCCAACCTGGCCTTGAACACCTCTAGGGAAGGAGCGGCCACAACCTCCCCGAGCAACCTGTTCCAGTGTCTCACCACCCTCACTGAAAAGAACTTCTTCCTAACACCCAGTCTAAATCTCCCCTCTGACAGTTTAAACCCATTGTCCCTAGTCCTATCATTACAAGTCCTTGTAAATAGTCCCTCCCCAGCCTTCCTGTAGGCCTCCTTCAGATACTGGAAGGCTACTCTAAGGTCTCCTTGAAGCCTTCTCTTCTCCAGGCTGCAGAGCCCCAACTCTCTCAGCCTGTCCTCATAGGAGAGCTGCTGCAGCCCTCTGATCATCTTTGTGCCCTCCTCTGGACCTGCTCCAAAAGTTCCATGTCTTTCCTGTGCTGGGGACTCCAGAACTGCACACAGTACTCCAGGCGGGGTCTGACAAGAGCAAAGGGGCAGAATCCCCTCCCTTGCCCTGCTGGCCATGCTGCTCTTGATGCAGCCCAGCACTCGGTTTCTGTCTGGGCTGCATGCGCACACTGCAGGCTCATGTTCAGCTTTTCATCAACCCAGACCTCCAGGTCCTTTTCCTCAGGGCTGCTCTCCAGACATTCACCACCCAGCCTGTATTTGTGCTTGGGATTGTGCTAACCAGGTGCAGGACCTTACACCTTGTTGAACTTCATGAGGTTGGCCTGGTCACACCTCTCCAGCCTGTCCAGGTCCCTCTGGATGGATCCCTGCCCTCTAGCAGGTCGACTGTGCCACACAGCTTGGTGTCATCTGCAAACTTGCTGAGGGTGCACTCGATTCCTCTGTCCATGTCACTGACAAAGATGTTAAACAGCACTGGTCCCAGCACTGACCCCTGAGGGACGCCACTTGACACTGGTCTCCAGGTGGACATTATGCCCTTGATCACCACTCTCTGTGGGCAACCCTGGGCATATGTGCACGTCTATCTCACAGGCCAACCTCAGCATTTGCACAATTGTGTCAGATTGCCCAGGCAGTTAGCCTGACTGAAAATTAATTACCTTTTTCTGATGGGTCACTTTTAGATGATCTCTGTGAACTACACAAGCAGCATTGCCACTGTGAAAAGTCAGAAGTCTGTCAGAGCCTAGGTTTATGTCACAATAAGTTACCCTAGAACTGCACACTCACCTTTTGTGGACTTGAGGAATTTATGAACCATGGATTAAAAACATTGTCCTAAAGGCTATGTTGCCATGATGGATAACACAGAACTATCTATTCCTTCATAGTAATCGAAGGATATTGTCAGTCTCAGACTGCTGGGGACAGAAGAAGGGCATTAAAATCACTGCAACTTACACATTAGTAGTGAAGACTCCATAGATCAGATCTTGCTCAGGAAGGTAGAAGGTGCTTTGCAATTCATTATAATAGAAAGGGATTTCTCCAGCACGGGAGCAGTTCAGCCTGGCCTTCATGAAAGTTGTCCATGTGTCCTCCAGTAAAAATCTCCCTCCAATATCATTTTTGCACACCCTTGCCACACGAGAATACACTGTTTTCCCACAGTCATGTTCCACTGCATTCTCACGGAAGAAGAAGTAGGTGAACAGACCAATGTCGTAGGCAGCAATAAAGTTAGGCTCTGCAAACAAGCATTCAAAGAGATTTATACAGATCAGAATTCAATCTGCACACTGAATTGTAGAATGTATTGTGCCAATGAGTTCCCTTCACACAGTCTTTCACAGCTGGGACCATAGCAAAGTCAGCAAAAGACATAAAATCAGTAGATGGGAATAATGATATATGGGGATACAGCTCTAGTTCCATTTTTCAGATCTTGGAAAGACCCCATTGTTTCCTCATTTTATTGGCAAAGCTGCTACTGATTTCAGTGATTGCATATGCATGACTCCCTCTACCTACACTCATTTTACAACAATGCCTTCCCACTGGGTTCCCTCACCTATTCACTTCTGAAGTGCATCTTATGATGTGCTAAATATGCTGCGTGCATCCGCCCAATTCCCCACAGTGCTGCACTGAAACATTCAACCCACTCTCCCAGTGCAATCACATCTGGCTTTTATCATAAACCCTTTCCAGTTTCTAGGCACAAAAGATTATCTTATGTCCATAAACCAAAACCATATCAGAGACTGACGGTATTGAAACAAGCTCTCCTTAATTCTTTGTCTCCCAGAATTATTGCTATTGTTTTCACAAGAATTGAAAAGAACCTGGAATTGGTTTTGTAGTGAATATTTTAATGGAGTATTTAACAAAGCTTTAAAGTGTGCAGTCTTCTATTCCAACGATTTCTTTGACAAAAGGAAGAGACTGGCCAATGAATAACATTTGACTAAACTAAACAAAACAAAAAAGTCCTCTGATGGTTTTACAGTGTGCTTTTACAATGTTCCTTTCTGAACAACGCTCTGAGGAAAAAGAAAAAAGAGAAGTACAGATTTCCTTTAATGCTGCAGCTCAAGAATGAGAGGAGAACAGCCATGGGAGGGGGAGAGGAAGGCAGGCCAACACTGCTGCAATGCAGTTTTGGGAGGCAAAAGGGAGGGTGCCACAACCCTTAGCCCATAGAATTTTCTTCTTCAAACAGTGAAACTTTAAGGGACCATTGTGATTCACCCATCTGACCTTCTGTCTAACATGAACCAGAGAACTTCATTCTGTAATTACACCATAACAGTTGAATTATACCAAAGCTTTTGAAGAACATCTGATCATACTGGACAATGTCACACCCGTCACTTCCCTCAGTGACTTGTTCGAATGACTAAAGGCTGCCCGAGCCACAATCTCTTATTTTTTCCCATTTGACATTATTTGATTTCTGCTTCCAATCACAGGCTCTTGTCACAACTTGTCTGGTTAGATTAAAGAACTTTATCCTGTCAGAAATCTCCTCTTGATGTAAGTACTTCCGTATCATTAACGATACTTTTTAATCTCCTTTTCAGAAAGGTAAATAAATAGACCTTCTTAAGTATCTCTCTGTGAGATAGGCCTTCCAAGCTTCAAATCACTCCATGGCTCTTCTCTGAACCACCATGAAGTTTTTGGTTTCTTGTTGAAAAGTAGCCAGAACAGGATGAAATTATTCCAGTGTCACCAGTGGTGCACAAAATTATAGATTCATGTTATTTTTTCCAGTAGCAGACTAGAAACAGTTTCTGTTTATCTTTCCTTAAAACCCCTTGTTTCAGTGTGGTTTCCTCCTGAATTCTCCATTCATGCACAGGCAAGAAGCACATATTTGTAATGACTGTATACGGGTTATGTTGCTTCTTGGATCCTAATTCACAATCTTGCCTGACAACATCCTTTCCTAAAACTGACTCTCCATACTGACTTCATTATGCCTGTGGAAGCCTTGTTCAGTCTCGCTAAGCTCAAGAGATTTGCACAAGTCCATTGCCTGTGTCTTTGATTGAAAGGTCCCAAAATCCAATGCAAAGATTCCAGGTAGCTTGCCAACTTACCTGGATCAAAGGAGAGAGGGGAAATAGTGGGGTCTCCATCACTACAGCCTGTTCACACAATATTGTGCTTTGCTCCAGTCAGGTTTGGGCTCAGTACAGGAATTACTAGTTGAAATTCTATAGCTTCCTTGATGCAGGGTATTATCACACTGGGGTAACAGCTGCTTTTAATAACTGTAAAGTCACAACAGCATGGGCTCACATAGAACATAACATGCTGATAAATTTTGCATTTTCAGACTGATCTTGCACTGAAACCTACCATCTTCAGCTGAGTCAGTGGAAGTAGAGGGTGCTTAACACTGTGTAGAGCTGAGTCAACAGGATGGATGCTTTAAATAGGTTTTGATCTTCCAATCTTTGAATTATTTTCTTGTTAAAATGGTGTACTTGATCATCTCATGAGACAGAGACTGATATAGTAGGTAGACTGTAAGATCTACTTTCTATATTCTAAATCAACTTCTCTGAAATACTTCCAGACTATTTAAAAATATCTTCTAAGCTCCCTCAACTATTGCACCAGAAGCATACCTGGGTGTCAGTATGAAAACAGAGGGTGAGACATACAAGCCTGTCAAGCCGACTTTAATACACCTCTTGCTCAGATATGACCCTCATGACTTTACCATTGAGCCATTTGGAGTTGTATTGTGCTGTCCTAAGTGGAGGAACATTTCCAAGGCTGCGGTAAATAGCAGGATCCCGTCCAGAGAAATCAATTACAGTTGCGGCATAGAGTTCTCCTCGTGATGTAATCACAGCTGTTGAGTTATGCCGAGGGTCATACGGGCACCGAGCCACTCCATTAATCCTGTCAATGACTTTGCTCAGATTTCCTACCTGTATTTAAAAAGAGACAAGAGAGAATTTAAAGAGCATCTGGCTTTCTTGCTGGTGTAGAGAATTCAGTTTGCCCATGAGTACCTACGAGTAAAACGTTGATTTTTTCAAAAAACCGGGCAGCTGTAAGAACGTTAATGTCAGCATTGACTACTGTAGACTGATCTTTACATCCATCGTTTGCCAACATAAAAAGACTGTAATGTCAGCAACGACTGTAAATTGATCTTTACATCCATCGTTTGCCAATGTAAGAAGTTGTGTCTGAGCCTCATTGATCCTATTGCTTTGTAAGAGGAATCGTTCCCCAGCCAAGCAAGCCTGCAGGCCCCAACCCACTCAGTGCAATCAGTTGCTCCTGCTAGTAGTACAGGTTTCTAATCTTCCATAGATGCCTCCTGAATGTGTACTGGTATTAAAAAGTATAAATATTGTTCACAATCTCCCTTGAAACCAAAGAGAGTTTTGCCATTTATTTTAAGGAAACACTGAAGTATCTGTAACTTTGCCCATATCCAGTTCACCCACGACACTCTTGCTCCTCACCTGCAGGTACACTTGTGGCCCCAAGGCAGCCCAAAGAGACCCAAAATGATAACAAATAATAGAAAAACAGAGCAAACAAACAAAATCAAAATGAAACAAGCCCCCAACAAACCAAAACAAAGCCAACCCCCAAAAAAACTTGGATTAACTACATTTGTAATATGCTGCCCTGCCAAATGCCTGGCCTTCCCCAGAGCATCTATCCAGCACTCTCCATGACTGTAAAAGAGGTAAAACAGACCTGTCGACTGGAACACACTGGTGAAAAGGCATTGGTTCCACAGGTAAAAACCTTCTTGCCATAAACAATTAGCACTCGGACATAGTTCTGGCACTCCTCCTGTAGGGACAAAAGACCGAGACAAAAGATTTTTGAAAATGAGACTGAAGGGTAATTTATTGAATTAAAACAAACAAATAAAAAATTTACCTGTATTGCAGTTGGAATGCACATTTCTCCGCTTTAACTCGAATGGAGTTTGTTGCATCAAGCAATGCACAGTTGCAGGTCCAAGTGAGCATACACAGTGTGCTGGTTATTTCTCTAACCATAGCCCTGCACAGTCCCTGGATAGGATGTTGTCCATCAGGCTGACTCTATTAGCTACACAAGTGCATCTTTCTGTGTTCTGTTTACACTGGAGGAGGAATCCTCCCCCTTTCCATCCTGATACTTCTGACCTATTTTTCCCAGTAGTGCTGAAGGTTTGAAAACGTTACCCAGACACAAATCCCAGTGAAGGGCAGCAGGTCTGTCTGCACTATAATTCATAGCAATGCCAGCAGGAAAACAGCAGGAACAGACCAGGCTGATCAGGAGAATCTTGTGCTTGAACAGGCTGTTACTTCCTACCTCCCACAAGGATTTGTACACTTAGGATTTTCCATGGTAGGAGTTCCTCTTTCAGCTCATGCCAGAGGAAAAAAACCAGCAAATCCCCTTTTCTCAGCTGCACAATCACTGGTACAAACAAGTAATTCCCTCTGCATGCCAGTCCTCCTAGGTGTGAGGCTTCTGCTGTTCCACAGAGGGGTAGGGTGGCAGGGATGTTAAAAGAAGATGCAAGATACTCATTATCTATTGTTTATGTTAAATCAACCATGTCTAGTCTGAACTCTAACTGAGAACATCTAGATAAGGGTAAGTAGTTAAGCATGAAGTAAAACACCAGTGTTATACAATCAGTCTACAAAATAGCCCAAAGAGTTCCATCTAAAGAAGAGGAGGAACTGGTTGACCTGCAGTCATCTCTAATATTTGGACCATGACTACCTGAGACCACAATGACCTCTGAAGAAGGAGAGAGCATGTGCAAGGAAGAGATTTATGTAAGGTGATTATTTGAGATGATTTGTATGGAATGGAGATGTAATAAATATGTAACACTTTGATCTACATAATTAGAAGCTTGACACTTGCTTGCTATGCACATGGTGCCAAGAAAAAAGAATGCCTGCTCACTGATGTTAAAAAGTTTGATTCCTGACTTTCGGTGACAGCAGGACAAGGTTACAGCTGGCCCTTTTCAGAAAACCTCCTTCACGTTGTTGGAGAGAGCCATAGTCTTTCTTTCTCCTCACAGCCTTGTATCCAGAGGCCTGTGGAATGCAGATCAGGCTAACTGAGCATCTCTTGGGAGATAAGCAGTGGGAGACATCACATCAGACAGGAATTTTCTCACAGTACAGATGGAGAATGGGAGGTGGAAGACTAGTGTGGAACTCCCACAGGTAGCATAAGAAGCTCAAGAGCTGCCTGCCCCAAGGTTCATTCACACAGCCCCAGGAACAGATGTACAGTGAGCTGGGCACCAGCCTGCCTTGTCCTGAGCTCTGGGCCCACCTCAGAAGAAACAATATGAGCAATGACTAATGACTGACATCCATAGTGCTGCAGGTGAAGGAAGTCTATTACAGTCTAACATAAATAGAAAAGGAAAACTTGTTAAAAAATAACAACCTCTGCTGGATTATCCTGGCTGCTGTTTTACTCCCTCCAATAGATCATGATGTGCCACTAACCTGAGCCTATAGGTGCAGACACTGTTTCTCCTTCTTTAAGTCCCACTCTGTGAGTTTCCCTGTCTCACAGCACTACACACTTGATCATTTCCCTGAAGACTTCATTTGCAAGATTCGGCAGTGTGAAAACACTCCCTATCATTTGGAAAGGAAGAGGTTTGCTTAGCTGGATTATGTGTTGTCTTCTTTCATGTGCTGTATGGAAAGCAACTTGTTGACAGACAGCATTTTTGAAGGACAGCATCTAGTAGAAACCCACCAATGTTACTGTACATACACATGATTGCATGGGCATGACACGTGGGACTTGCCAGCCTAGGAGCAATTGCCCAGCCCAGCCAGAGGTTGCAGAGTGCAACGCAACAGGTGCTACATGTCTTGAGTCTTAGGTGGGGTATCAGGGGCACATATTGCCTGGAACTGGAAAATGAGAGCTTGCAGCCAATTAACTACTACAGATCAGTCATGGTGACTGCGTGTCAGTCTATCAAATAGGACATTGAGAAGCACTGTCCCACCTGGTGAGTGTTGAGAATGGAGGACTCATTGCTTCCTTTAAGAAGACGAAGGGCTTGCCAGCCTCTCTGCCCTCTCCTGTCATTGTTACATGGTGCTGTGAGCCCTATTAGTTATTGCCTGCCCTGGAGATGTCTGCATTTTATGACTGGGTTATGTAACTGCTCTTTCTCTAGTGCACAGTTAATTCAATCCCGGATACTATTAGGATAACTACATATCTAACTGCAAAATACTAAATTCTTTTGAGGGGATACTATTTAAAAAAAAAAAAAAAAAAAAAGTATGGGCTCCTATCCAAACAGGGTTTTCTTTTCATAATCTGACTGATCTGATATTTAACCTAGAAAGCAGCTCTAGCTCTGTACCCAGATTTCACATGATAAGAGAGTACTCACCTGCCTCCCCTCCACTTGCATTTTTTCTGTTTTGTGCAGAGTCTGAGCATAGCTTCTGACCTAAACCACCACCCAGTACAATTTTTGTTGCTGGACCCTCTCCTGCCTAGGTACTTCAATATGTTCCTGACCAAAATCCTGTCCTGCAGACAACTAAAATCCTAATTTTCAGAATTCTCTGCTTTGCACTGTATTACAGACTAACATACTTCCATTTCTATGAAAGTCTTCTTGGATGATAAGACAGCACAACAAAAAAGCATCTGTCTTTGAGGTCATGTTCTGGATGTTTTTCTGTAGTTTACAGGCAGTGACACATTTGTTGCACACTTTACCCCATGGTGCAATAGCCTGGCATGGTAAAGATGCTGGAAGCTGGTAAATATTGTGTTATTTTAGCCTAACTAAGCATGGTTTTATTTGTATCCATTCAGGGAAAAGCAGAAGTTATTTACAGAAACACAGAAGAAACCACACTGAGCAAATACATCTGCTGCTGTCTGAACCTGCACCAGGATATCTAATCTGCGACTTCCAGCCCATTCCCACCTGTGACAGCAAAGAGTAGAAGAGCACAGTCAGTGTGGCTGAGACTGGAAACGTTTCACAGCCAATACTTAGAAGGGAACTGGATGCACTCAGCCCGCTAATTATTTCATTGGTTGTAAGAGGCAGAAACAGGGGTCACTAGTGAATGTTTTCTACTCTGCTTAAGCAATGATGCTACTAGGTGTGGGCCATATCCAACTGTACTTGTTCTGAAACAGCTGTACATCATCTGCTGTATTCTCCTCTGAGTGAATTGAAATGTGCAGGTGCTGAAGGACTTGCCACAGTGACACACTGAGTCAAAGAAGATCCTGATGAAGGACAAGAACAGTGGTCTAACTACCAGACCACATCTCTCTAACCTGCCTGGTCCAAAGAGGAGTACTGTGCTCATCTCATATTTCTTATTACTGTAGGCAATGCCATTCACTCTGCCTAAGAAAACCTCCAACAACAGCAAAGAAGAAACCAAACCACTTTGATGCTTCAGCAAGACACTGTTGATGAGATTTCCATTTGATTCTCTTTCTACCCTGTTCTCAAAACAATTAATGACTAACAACTTCCTCTCTGTATTCTTTAAACCAGCCTGAATTTGCTCCAAAAAGTCACTCAACATGTTGCTCTCTACAATGAGCCATAACTGAGGCAATTGGTTAGTAAAATAATCTCACAAACCCCTACAGAAATAGGAGTCATTTAAAGTAGTTTCTTCCACGCGGCTGGAAAACTCTAGGCATGCAGGAAGCAAAACTCAGATGGGCTTTAATATAGGCAAAAAATCTGGCAAGCCTGAATCCAGCTCTGCTCAGACGAGACAATATTTGGATTCTGTTCTCACACTGTGGAGCGGACACTTAAATCTGTGTATGATGAGTCTGCAAATCTCATCACCAGAAAATATTATTGGGATCAAGGATTTAAATAAAGGAGGAGGACTGCATATTTATACGGTTAATGAGAATAACCCAGTTATATTAGTTAGGATTATTATTAAATATATGGCAGAGCTGATAAAAACTTGTGGCTCACTGCCAGAACATTAAGCATATCTCTGATTTCCTAGGAATTGCATGCTACCTGCTCTGAGGTTCTTGGTCTCTCCTCAAAACTACCTGATGCTGGTCCCTTTTTTGAGATAAGGCCTTAAGTTGGGCACATAGCACTATTATCCAGTCTAACAACCTTTGTTTTCATGGAGAGAAAGACTACATCACTTCTAATGCTCAACCCTACAGGGCACAGTATATCATTGCCACTGAAAGAAAAAAACTTCAACCAAGCTCCTCTGTTTGAGCCTATACTCATTTATTTCACTTTTTGCAACATTTAGATTTAAATCTGTCTGTCTGTGAATGTTATGATGTCCACAACTGCGGACAGGATCAGGTCTTCTTCTCACTCACAGAGATGTCAGGTTGCTTGGAAAGCACATTTCAAATCCAAGAACCAAGAGTGGTACTGTGTTACTCTATTCATGTGGACAGATCAGCAAATGGAGGGGCTAAACTCTTGACAGCTTCAGTTTGAGGTCGACATCAAAAAGACACTTTCGAGATGCTGCAAATAAGACAGTTGTAAGTGCTTCTCAATTTGTTTCTTCTGCCATGTCTGGACACTGAAGTTCTGAAATGTTATAAGTTCCTAATGTCATTGTACAGATATAATTTTTTTTGAAAGCACAGTCATGCATAGACACTGCTTTCACTGGCCTTTTACTTTGAGCAAATGACTCAGGGCCTATTGTCATAGATCTCGTTTTTAGTTTTGTTTTTTTTTTTTAGGCTAACACTGTTTCATCACATGTTGATATATTTTAATCATAGATTAAAAACACAGTTGCATGCTGTATGAGAAAATACCTGTTTCATAGGGTCTGCAATAAGGAGTTCAGAGAATCAGCCAGCAGAACTCTATGTTAGTCTTTCAACAACATTTCAGGGTGCAGTAAACATTTAATTTATCTGTTGCAGTTCACTTCGATTTGTTTAAAAATAATCGAGACCTAGCATGTTCTCCAGCACTGTTATTAACGTGCTTTCAGATATCTATATTTATTTCTTTGGACAAACAATTCTATTAAACAGTTTAAGCCAATGTTCTGACTGAGCTCTCCTCCTTTGAGTGCAACAGACAGCAGATAGAATTGTTAATGATTTTTCCAGACAAGTTTTCTTTAAAGAACTTCAAATTCAAGGACTGATTCTGCACTGTATCTGAGCAGAAGTACTAACGACAGAGGTTCAGATCTCTGGAAACAAAGGGAGAAAAAACATCTGACCACTTCCCTTTTATTTCTATTTATCTGGGGATTTATATGGTGCCTGTCCTACCTGGATGCCTATTATTCATAAAAGGCACAGAGATTCTCAGCTTCACTAGATAATTGCAAGGCACATTCTCTGTGTAACACGGAACAACTTGAGGGCCTGAAAGAGCCAATTCCTCCATTAGCTCAGCAATTTCTGTATCAAATCCATTTAGCCAGGTTGAACCTTGGGCTAGGATTTCCCTGTAACCTTGTGTGACTCATAAGATCCCCAGCATCTGTACACCATACAACAAAAGAAAGAAACTATACAGGCAATATGATGGGAGACCCAGTAGCTGGATGCCTAGTAGACATTTATCTTGCTTCTTTCTTCTTCCAGATGTGCTATTAGTGTGTCACCTTTCTCCTGGCTACACAGAGCTCTTAGGACAGGATATAAGTGCTGCCATTTTCACAAATGGTTCCCTTTCATGTTTTGAAATTATGGTGTGTAGCTTTTGGAAAGTTAACAATTTTGTGCTTAGACAGGAGAAAAAACAAAGTGCTCACATTTAGAAAGTAAAAACTTTTCATGTCAGGCACAATTCCTTAGACATGGTGGATGTGGACTTATGCAGAAACAAACCAATTACAAACTAGAAGCTCAGCAACTCCTAATGAAATCAAATATGCCTCTTCCCCTTCTGCTCTATTCATCACTCATTTTAACTACAGCCTCTGGGTGATTTCATTTGGAAGAGAAAGAAAGGCAGCATAACACTGACTTTGTTCTCTGCGTTGTCTCTCAGCAATGTGACATTTTTCAGAGGACAATTTTAAGGTACTGATCATGATACACTTTATAAATGCTGCAAAAATAAAAATGATTACTCCTGGAAGATGGTGTGAATCTCCAGAGACATGGCAAGTAAAACATGTACGACCCTTTGAGGAAACCCTGGGTTTTAGTTGATAAAAATAACGTACATGAAAGATTTTTTTCTGAGGTGTTTAATGCCACATGATATATTGCAGAGAGCTAATTTTAAAATGAGGATCAAGAACTTCTGCATTAATGGATTAAAATTTGATAAATTACTAAGCTGAAAAAAAGGTTTGAGTGAAATCATTCACAACTCTGCTGTTCTAATAGGGCCCCAGATTGTTATCAACATCTTGCTTAATGAACATTTGTGGATAACCCAAAGATTACAAATATAGTAATTAGCGGAGAGGCCCATGCCTCACACTGTATATATGTATATATATATATACATATGTGTATATTTACATATATATATACATATATATATACATACATATATATATATGTA
>VWYK01055702.1:0-26173 GCA_013399775.1 Semnornis frantzii | reverse complement strand
TCCCCAGAAGCCCAGGGGAGACTCTAAAGCCGCTGACGGCTACCGACAGCAACCCCCCCTTGGGTACTGTCAGATAATAATTTTGTGGGCAAATGCCAAAGCCTCTTGTAATTATTAATTGCCTTCTGCCCTAAGCAGAAAGTTGCTCCTTTATGTCCTATGCTTATCTAGTGAGCAAGCGGTATACTGACCGCAAAGCCTTCTCTTCCAGTTTATATCGAGTTTAATTAATGTATATATTAACTATTTCCAGATTCTGTTACAACCTGTACATAGTTTCCATAACGTTGCTAAGAGCCTGTTAATATTATTATTAAATGGTGATTGGGGTGATGCGAGTTCTGAATGTTTAATATTAATAAACTGTTAATATTTTTATATATCGTCTCGCATTAATTAATTTACCCCACATCCCTTTACAGATATGCATTAAAGAGCAAGGAACAAAAGGGTTGCATATATAGAGTGGGAGATTACATCCCAAGACCACAAACTGCAGAAAGGATTTAGTGGTCACAGTAACTAGGCAATTCTACATGACCTCCTATGGCAGAAGAGCTTATGAAACTGCCACATCGATGAACAGAGGAGGCTGAATAAGAGGTGGAAGACTGTTTTAATCACACTCAGGCATTAGACAAATTGACAAGACAGTACAGTGAAAAACTGGAGTGTGCAGAAACCAGACAAAATATATTCAAGGACGGTAGGAAAAATACTTCAAGAAAGAGGTTTGGAAAACTCAGGTTTTTACTTTATCAGAAAGCCTAAGACTGGTTTGCCAAGAGCATTTAAGTACCTTTGTTAAAAATAAACACTGGTAACTGAAGGGCTCTTTAATCTAGCAGAGAAGGGCAGAATGAGATCCAGTAACTCAAAACTGAAGACAGATACACTGAAGAAATAAAGTACATGTTAACTGGGAAGGTGATCTGACATTAGAACAAGCCAGCAAAGTATACAGTCAACCCATCTGAGTCAGGCCTTCAGTTCAAAACTTTTTGCCCCACTCAAAAAGGTGCAGCAGCCAAACACAAGTTAATGAGCTCCATTTAGAAATAATCAGGTGAAACCTGTGGCCAGAGCTACACAAGGTGTCAGAAGAAATGGTACTTTCTAACCTTAAATCTGGGACCTAGACGTCTTGTCACCTTTTTTTCTGGCCAATATATACTCAAATGTGGAGCAATCACTGTACCATAATAATTAACTGTGATATAAGCTTTGTAGTTTTTATTCTTCCACTTCTTCATTTTCCTTATGGTAAAGCTCTATTGAGCATTAGAGGAAGAGATTTTCTAAGCAGCAGGAAGAATTTGATCTATATATTCAACAAGTATAAGAATGAAGGGAGGGAAAAGCATATTGATAGACTTGGTGGCTTTGAAAACCTCACCCTAAAATACATACATTATTAAATGGGCAAGGAAAATGGACTAGTCATATAACTCACACAAACTACACTGTGAATTAATGCAAGAGTCAAAGGTCCTCCTCATTTCTAGACTCTATCACCACATATCTAAGTCCCTGACAATTCATAACATATTTATCATCAAATCATCTGTGCTAGGTAGAAGACTGCCATTAGTTAAGTTTTGACAAAGTAGAGCTGAGGCAGGCAGAGCTCTGTATCTTGTACTGTCATTGCACAGCAGAATCAGAAATATTCACATCATTGCTGCACTGACCCAACTAAGGGCAAAGATGTCGGATCAGAGCTGGGCATCCTAGATGAAGCAGAGCACTTCACCAGGTGGTTAGGCTAACTTCAGTATTCTTGGAGCTACCACTAAGTAATTTCTCTGCAGTGTAACAAACAATCAATGTGTAGACTCATTTCAAGAGAGACACAGCACTGGACACACAGGTTTGAATAGATGCAGACTTGGGAGATCTAAGTTTACTTAGGTACTGCAGAATCCTTCTGTCCTTGTTTGTAGCTTCATGTCTTCTTGCCAGACTTTTAGTCAACACTTGTGTTTGTCATTAGTTGTATGTCAACAAGTGTACACATTTTAAAGTACAAAGACTACAAATTAAAAAATTCCTCATGTCCTCAGTTTTGGAATTTTTTTTATTTTGTTCAACCTCTATTTGGTTCTTCCCATTGGTGGCCATGTTTGGTGTTCAACTAGCCCAATCTATTTTGCCTCCCTGGTGTTTCCCTGTATAATGTAGATCCTATAGGAAACTCTAACATATGTTCTAGGATAGCCACGGTCCTGTTCTCCACAGCTACATGAAGTAAATTGTTGTTTACCCAGTTAACACAATAATCATAGAAAGTTTATTATAGAAAATTAATATGGTCAATGGAAGATTGTATAATCCTCTGTTTAAAGTACTGGAGCTTGGCAGAATTTCAGCATTTTTGGCCAGCCACAAGAATCACTCTCTTTGGCTGTCCATGTCTAAGCAAAGGCTGTTCTTGTCTTAACTCTTTGCCCAATTCCATTGGTTTAGACTGAGAACTCCTTGCAGTGTAGTATTAAGGAAAATAAGGCAGTCTCACATTTGAAGCCTGAGGATTTATCAACACTGTGAATATCACATTTGAAAAAGATTTCCTGGTTTTAGATAGATGGCTTTACTTTAACGTCTCAGAAGAGGAACAGAAAGGATCTGTGTTTCAGTCAGAAGTGCCTGCAAACTCCAGACTTCTAGGACATGTGTTGCTTCAAGCATTTCCTATTTTAAATTGCAGCTTAGGAGATTGCACCCACCTCTGCAGGAGCTCTGTGATATTCCACCTGAACAGACTGCAGTGTGCTAGCAGATTCAGTTTTCACATTCAGGTGAATTACAACAAAGATGAACAACAACAAAGTACTGAAGCTCGCATGGCTGAATGCCAGCAGCTCACTACTGAGTACCTAGACTAAGCCAACCTGCTTGGCCTCAGAACCCACTGTGAGATGTTGCCCCTGGCTTGCCACCACTCTGCTCTTTGATGTGTCACAAATTGTGCCCTCTCCAGCAGTGAAATCACCTTTACATTTCACACAGAGCAAGTCTAATAACTTGGACAGGGAACCTATAAAATAGTTTGTTTGGTGGTGTTTATACACTTGAGGTGGTAGATCTAAACTGTGGCAAATTTACAAGCTCAAGATGGTGTCAGATGCTCCCTGGGTGGATTTCACATGATACAAATAAATTTACCCATAGCATTATGGTAGCAAAGCAAAACTTACCTCTGTTTTCCCTTTACTTTGACAGGACCTCCTGGTGTCTTCATCTGAACCCCATGCTGTTGCCTGAGAAACCAAAACGCACAAGTCACATGACAATGCCACCAGCCACCATGTTTTGGAGACTCCCAAAACAGAAGAAAGTCTCTCCAGTCAATTTACAAAGCCCCATTTAAAAGCAGCATTGTGGCAGTAAACATGTATCTCACTCCCACTGTGCTCACAGTGCACGCAAATACATGAGAAGTCCAGAGGCAAAAGCAACTGGAATGTTAACAGAGAACAGACTTTAATTTACATGTAAATACAACTTCTGATTGTCATTCAATTGGAAGGTCCAAGACATAAGCCCCACACACAGAGCCATCACCTTCTTTTCAAAGAGGACTGTATCAAAATGTCCAGCTTTCATCACCAAAATGGAAACTGTGCTTACAGCAAAGTCCAGTATTCTGCACAAATCTGCCAGTCTCCTTAAACTTGCTCATGAGATTATCACTTTCTAAGCAATCCTGCAGCAAAGTGAGCTAGATGAAACAACTGGGGGTTGATAGGTGAAACCAGGAGAACCATCAAGTGGGGAGAAAGGCTGGATGCCGATTTGTGATGCCAGACAAGTGGAGACATATCCTGAGGTAGTGTAAAATGCATTAGGGCCGAGGGCACTATTGACTGGGGGCCAAGAGCAAGTAGGATCCCCAGTTGGTTCTGATTGACTGCTTTGGGGCAAAGAGTCCACTTTCTTTGCAAGGAAAGTCAGGACAAGCAAAGTTGCATTAGAAAGAACTTATAGATTTAAAAATGTTCACCAGCATACCCAACCACTCACTGCTCTCTGCAATTTTCCTCCCTTCAGCATTTTTTAAAAATAGTCCCAGCAAATTCAAGCAGGTATTGTTAGCTGGAGGTGAAAATACATATAAACATCCATACTATACATAATACATCTTCTTGAGCACAAGAAAACTAGCTCTGTCACACAGAAAAAGGCCAGGCTCTCAAAGTTCAGATATAGATCCAAAGCTCCCCTTAAAGAGCCAGGATTTCTCTTTTTCCCTCAGTCTACTTCCAGCACAGGAAGTGTCTTCAAAGTTCAGAACTGATTTGAACTCTTCTTGAACCTTCTCACTGTAGCCAATACATTTATTTAAACTCTAGGCTTCGATAGAAATTGCCCCCTTGACACATGGCAAATTCTGCCTTTTTCAGGAGGAAGATGGGAGACCAGCAAGAAGAAGGGGCCAATTTTCCCACCCCTAGCTCAGGTCCATGAAAGAACTCACTCAGAACCACAACACTACCACCCAGGGAATGCATTTATACATTGCATTTCTTACCTCAGCTAAGGGAAAACAGCCAAGGGGGAAAGGAAAAAAAAAAAAAAAAAGAAGAAGAAGAAAAAAGGTATCTTCTCCATTAGCTCAGCATTCAGTTCAGTTTGGCTTAAAGTAAAACGTTATGAACACAGGCAAAGACCTAGTGGGAGAAGGGAAAAGCAAAAGATCTTTCCCTGGGAGTCACTTGGGAAAAACCTCCCATGTGCTGAAGTCCAATGTAGGCTGAAAGCCAAAAGCTTGTGCCTCAGAAGTGTTTCTGTGAGAGCTGGGATAAGACCTTCCTGGAAAGGATCATTTAGCCATATCCCGAGAGGGGATATGTCACTGGGTGAGAGAGATCACATCAATAAAACATCACAGGAGTGCAAGAAATTTTGACTGGTGACTCCCAGGAGCCCTCAGCATCTGCAAAACAACTGCACAGCAGCATTTTGATCCCCAGTTCCAAATCAAGCCTGTATTCATCTAACCACTGTGTCCTTGCACCTCATATCATTTTTTTGAGAGCCTTAACACAGAGACAGCTTACTCTGGCTCATTGTCCCATTTCAATAGCAGATACAGACTGCTCTCCATTACACAAATTGGTTTACCTTAACAGTGCTTGACAGGACAAAATAAAAATCATTGGTTAATTCAGCAGTTGATGCTGCTTCTCTGCAAATGTTGTGGGTCTTCTGGAAGCAATGCAACAGAGAAGAATTTGGTCTCCTAAGGGACACTTGGCTCTTCCTGCCAGACACCTGCACTGCAGAGCTTTGAGGCATGTTGCAAACATAGCTCATGTCAGAGCACTGGTCCCCTTCAGCTACGTTCTTGGTGACTAAATGTTTTCTTCTATTAGGCAACACTGCCTAAAAGAAGCTCTATTAGGTAGTGAGGCTGAAGCTATTAGAATTGAAGCTCTACCTTGATGAGTCTAGTGATAACAGAATCTCTTGGTGATGGCCCAGATTATAGGAACATGTTGTTCATGACTGCACCATTAGTCAGGGTGAAGTTTATTAGAGCTAAGGGGATAATTAGGCAGTATGGCAACCCAGAGCATGTTCTACAAATCCCTCACATATTTTTGAGGGGACAGGGAGGAGCCAGTTTGAGGGCTAACTCAAATGACCTCTAGTGACTTAAAGAAAATAATCGCAATCCTACAAAGCAGAACATCTTGTCAATAACAAAAATGCAGTCACAAAGCCAAGGAGCTAATGTGTGTTTAAGTAGTTGCACTGCAAGGTATGAACAATCCCCAGTCAGCTGACCTACAGCCTAGACAGGTCCCTCTGCTGGGCTGCCAGGAAACCCTCCCCCGGTACGTTGGCATGGCCTTTGGGTTGGACCTGGTAAGTTTCTGGGCAGGCTCAGACACCTAAGCTTGGGCCTTTCACATGACCTTTCTGGCATTGTTTGATTACTTAACCAATCAACTGTTTTTTCAGATCAAAATGTCTCACTGTTGTCATTTCTGTCGTCTTGAGCTTCTCTGCAAACTCCCAGTGTAATGCTGGTGCTGCACTTCCTGAATCTGTTTGGTATGTCCAGCTGAAGCCCCTCCTTTCCAGGTGAAATTTTCTTCCTCTGCCTTAGATTCATTTTGCCCCAGTATCAAACTAAGTCCTGGATATTTGAGAGATGCATATCTTCAGAAGGTTTTCTCTCCATGTTTCCACGAGTTTCTCAGTGATTCCATGATTCTGTGTGTATCTGGTAGAACACTGCCCAGTAGGAAATGAGCAGAAATGGACCACAATGGCTAAACTCAGTGCATATCTGAACATTCAGAGAGCACATTCAGGTACCAAAAGAAAGAGTTAATATATCTTCTAATAAATTATGAACATTGGTTCAGACCGTAGACCAACAGTGCTCTAGAAATTCTAGCTCATCAGGTGCTGTCAAATCAGTTATTCAGCATCCACTGCTGAGAGAAGCTTTCTAGATACATTTATTTAATTACCTGCACATCCCTGCGCTGGATGTGCAGGTAATTAAATAAAGTACCTGCCTGTCTCTAGCAAAGTCTTGTTACCAATAGTCATGTGCATCCTTGAATGCTGATGTGAAAAGCAATTCGACTTCTACAGACCAGTTTTTGCACTCAGACCAGCAATTTCTCATTACTCCAAACACCACATATGAGTTTAGATCAAGCATAAACTAATTTCTGCACTACACTTGCACAATATAGGTTGCAGTGTTTGATGCAAAACCAGAATGTTTCTTTAAAACAGGAAAGTGAAAGCTGGAAGAGAATAGGTAATGTGCATATTTATCAGGTAAATAAATTGATTCTTAATTTCTAAAGTCTTTTATAACAGACCAATTAGTCTGTTAGATGAAATAAGTATCTGTCCAAGCTACTGGCAGCCTTGCCAAACCTACAGGGATGTTTTCATCGCCTATTAGGGAGAAAAAACTGTAACACAAAAATGTGCATTCCCTGTGTTTGGAAGGATAAAAGATGACCTGCAAGCACAGGCTTACTGCAAAAAAACCCCAGGCACTGACCCTGTGAGATGCCCAGTACCTAGAGGTTACTGAGCTCCTCAGGTTCCTACTAACATTACCAGACGCAACACCCTGTGTCCCAGGCAGGGATTGCTAATGGTGGGAGCTTCCATTTCCATCAAGCCGTCACATTGCTCACAGGAGACTTCTCAATCTGTCCACGGAGCAAGAGCTGATTTTGGTTCTTCACTTGTGCCATGCAGGGCACCCCGAGCAGAGTCTGCCAGTCACATCACCCTTTGCTGAGTTATGCATGAGGAAGGAGGGCAGGAGGTGTTGAGATATGACAGTTATTGTGCACTAGAGACCTGAGCTGGCAGAGCAATTTCTTTCCTTGTGTATTTATTTACATCTTCCTTTCCAGTAACTGTACAAGGCACCACTATGCTCAGAGAAATGTACCTTTGGAAAAAAAAAATTGCTTTGAAAGCAGCTTCCTGGATTCCTTATAGCAGCCCCAAATCTCTGAATTTCTTATTTACATTTACAAATATTTTTTGGTTCAGCTCACTTCACAGCAAGGTATGGAAAATTTTCTCCAAATCTGGGAAGAGAGGAACATGGAGGCATTGCATTTCCGCACTGCATTTAGTACACACCAGCTTTAAATTTATGTGCCCTACCAGACCAGTGTCACTTAACCATGTGCTTAATGACTTTGCTAAATTGGGGTACAGATCAAGCCTTTCATGCATTGGCAGCTCATTCCCCTACAAGATGTTGCTCTCAATCTTTTCATCCATCCTGACAAACAGATTTTAGACCTCTGAAATATTGCCCATAGATTCTTGCTGATAATGACAAATCTTTTCCTGTAAGTTTATTTCTATGTTTCTATACACTTTGCAGTCTCTATACAAGATAGAAACTAGTAAGTCTTGAGTCTCACACCACTTAGAAGAAAAGAAGTCATTGAAAGAAGTTCCTATATGCTGGATCCAGAAAATCTATGAAAAGGTTCTTGTTTCACTTCGGTTTCTATGATGTGTACCGTAAAAACATTTCTACAGCACGACATATTTCTTTCCTATTTAATCCTCCAAGACTTCTCCATAAAGATTTGCTGCCTTAGTCTAAAAGGGGAAAGCTAAATTCTTTTTGTGAAGCACTGTCTTTCAAGGACAAGGCACATTTACAGTGCTCTATAAATAAAAGCTTGTTGAAATCTAACTTCTTAATAATAAAGCACAGAAGCTTAATACCCTAGAGGCCATTTCTGGTAATTTATTAAAACTGTGATAAACATGTCTGATAAACAGATAACTAATACTGAAAGTGCCAAGCTTCAATAAATAGTTCTGCTACATACTGCAGTATACAAATTACAGATCACTGCTGTGTGCAGTGACAGGTATGAGGAATGATCACAAGGCCCAGTCAATTCGTTGCAGGGAGAAGGGGCTCAGATGAAGGGAATTGCATTGTGTTTTATCTAATTATTAATTGATTTCCCTTAAATTATCTCAGATCCTTCAAGACGTGGTAAAACTCAAGTTGTTTGCTACATTTAAACTAAGCATCCATAGTGCCTATCAACAGACTGGCCCAATCTCACAGTTCTTCTAAAGTGCTTGGACAGTAAATCAGCTGGAGGAGACCTCACAATGTAACACTTTCTGGGTGGAGGTTGGCAAACATGAAAAACCAGTTTTTTAAAAAAAAAATAAAAAAAATCCAAAATACTCCATCAGTGGGTTCCAGTTCCCATAACCTTAATCTCCAAATCAGATCTTCTCTTTATAAAAGTCTAAAACTTACTATACCAGGAGTGATTCTGGACTGACAGTCTCTGCCTGCTGAACATGATCACTTACTGTTCATACCAAAGCACAAGAGCTACATACTGGCATAACAAGGACGGAATCACGCAGCAGAAAAAAACTTTCTCATTTTAAGAATGGATATTTAACTCACCTCCAAGCAATACCATCTTTGGTTATTCTTGGTTTCTCTATCTACCAGACTTAACACACCTTACAAAGATAAATGCAGCATTCTGAGGGAAGTTCCTTTGCCCTGTACAAAAACTACAGAGATGGTGCACATGTGCATCCAATAAACAGGAAGGATGGTTTCCAGGACTAACTATGTTGTCTTTATTAGCTCCATTCTTAAGCCTCACTGATTTAGAGTTGAGCCTGTCCTCCCATCTTATGGTTTCAGAGTGTGTACATGCCTGGAAGGAGAACCTCTGTAACACCCAGAAGAATAGGGTCTTAGCCTCCAGGTATGAGCTATACTTTCTTTGATCAAGTTATCCCAGTCCAATGACTGCGTACATCATCTTAGTCATGGTAAGCCACTCTTCTCATTGTCATCTTTTATCTCAGATGCAAGATAAAATGCCTCACAGTGTTCCTCCTGCATAGCTCCACAGCAAGTAGTAAGTTCTGGTAACTCTGCTGTGTGTCTGTACCTAAGAGACAAGTCTGATTTCAACTACAAATATTAGTTTGTTGAGGGAAAGTTTTCAGCTGCTCTGTGTTCTCCTTGTACATTCAATGCTACTCTTTCACAGCAGAATGGGTTGATATTGTGACCCCAGATTTCTATGCAATATACAAAAATGCCATGGGAGACAATTTCTGTCCGAGAGAATTTACATGCTAAATAGACAGCACAGACACATGGGAGGAAAGGAAAACCAGAAGTACAGAGGTCAACTGACTAGGAAAAGCCACTGAGCGTGTCAGGGGCAGAGATGAGTACTGAACTTTGCTTTCTTGAAAACTAAACACTTTCCCATCCAGCACAAAATGAGTTGTAAGCAATTTTTTGCTAGTATCACAAAATGTATCTACTGAATCTGTGGTGTACAGAGGGGCTGGGCTTAGAGATTAGAACAACAGGCACTATGACTTGCATGTCGTTGTCTTCTTTCTGACATCTTGGGGCAAACACACAGTCTCATGTACCAAAACAAGTCTGAGTTTTGGTGCCTTCAACTTCCATTTGTCCTGCAGGAGATTCCATTAAACAATATAACTTCTGTAAATCAGACACTCCCCTCTCTCTGCAGTGTTAGGTAAAAGTTTACAACTCCAGACCATGCATTTCCTTATCTGAAAGGAGCGTTGTATGAGGCTTAACCGATCATGGCTTCTACAGTGCACTCACACAGAAAGCACTGTATAAGTACAAGGATTTACTATTGAAGACAATTGTCTGCAGCTTTAGTAAAGAACATTTGATACCAGTATTTTCTAGATACACAGTAAAGATAGTCACATCCAAGTTTCAACCTGTAATTTCTTCAGCTCTTTGGGAATTTTAGGGCACCAAGGACAGCTTACAATGGAGCAGCCAGCTCAACCGTGAGGAGGTACTAGCAGATTAAAATTCATATTTGAAGCAAGCAGATTGACTTGCCAGTGCTTTAAGCATAGTTTCAGTAACCCTGGTGTAAAACATTTGTAACTTGATGCTCAATTTCCCTCTGTGTGGAATTCAGCTTTTTCACATAATGGAACTTTTTTTCTCACCCAAATTTGCAGTTTTCATAGCACATACAAGTCTCCAACGTAACCCAGGACTGTTTGTGCAAGCCTTGCCACAACACATTATAAGCAAGGTGTAATAATACAGGAGGCATCAGGTAGCAGTGGACAGCTGAGCAGGGAGAGACAACAGAGCAGAACCACACAAGAGGGAAAGGTCATGGCTCAGCAGCCACATTAAGTCATGGTGGGGTTTTTATAACTAGAAAAGTTCTATTATATTAAAGATGAGATTCTTTTGAGACCCAAGAGGGACACATGGGAAAAAGCAAGAGGAAAAAAGCACATTAAGCAAGAAGAGAAGACACATTAACTGAGAGGGAGAGAGATGCTGACTTCATGGGTTGATTCATAATGGAGTGAGTATCTTACAAGCAACAATAAGCAGGTCTGTGAAAGACCCTTTAAATTCAGATAAGCACTAATGTAACGAGGTTATGGCCAAAGACAGGGGAATCAACGGAGGGTGCAAAAATACCGGTGATCTAGCTACACAAGGAGTTGATGCTGTAGCTGAACAGAAGGGCTTGTGGAAGCCAGGAACAATGTCTAGATCACAGGTTTTAGCAACGGATTGGATTGTAATGCTTATCTGTAAGGGTAAAGAGAGAAGGACACATTCTCCTGTGGCTACATGCGGAGCTGAGACTGACAGCTACGTATTTATGCAGCAATGTTAGATGAACACACTGACATAATGCTTTGGAAGAAAAATACAGCTCTGAAGAAGAGAGATAAAGATGGCACTGGATTTCTGTTTCCACTGTCTAGTGTTTGTATTTTTATGGTTCTATGTAAAGAACGATGTCGGTCTGTGACAACAATTTCATTTTGCTGATGATATACTTCATTTTGCTCGAATATGCTTAACACTGCAATGATTTAGTTGCAAGTATTATATATGGGAATGCTGATCCTTTTTCTCTGAAAACAGCTTAATCCACTGGCTATTTCTATTGCTTTTAAGTAAGCAAAAGCATGGACAGGGAGACATGCAGATTCATAGTCTCGGTTAACTGGGATGCTTGCTATTCTAGTTTAAAAAGACTGTAAAGCTCTCACCTATAGCCAGTTTAGAATGAATGACAACATCCAGAACTGGGTAAAAAGCACAGAGGATGTTAAAGAAGAATGTCTTACAGTGTTTCTTGCTGCTAATGATCAAAAGCATATAGAAACTGAGACAGGACTTTCAGCATACTGGGTGATTAACAGCCAGAGTGGAGTTTGGTTTCTTGCCATGTCACATTCAGTTTACAGCTCACGACAACACACATTTACCAAATGTACTGGAGATTACAGAGACATAAGATTATATGCTAAATAAATAAAATAACTAAGTATAGAGGTTAAAAAAGCACTGAGTAAAAAATTATTAATGAAAAATTCCTTTGCAGTAGAGCAAGGGGATATATGAGTACAGCTGAGGTGTTTGCAGGTGCAGTTGACACTGGCCAGGTGGGCAACACACAGCACCATTTCTCACATCACTAGCACTGCTTGTTCTGTAAAGAACAAGTTCTGTTGTGGGGTTATTTTTCTCCAGTTGCTACAAACAAGCTATGCTACAAACAAGTGTGACAAACCATTTATTAGAAACGGCCAATGAACAGAGTCACAGCAATGGTTGCCCTTGATAAAGTGGAGGTAATTCTGCCTTCGAGGCTCCTCCACCACCAAAAGATGTCCATCTCCACCCCTTTACGTTCTGTGGCAAAGTCGCCTTTCAGAACTAAATCCCTCCTTCCTCTTTGTGGGCTCCACTGATGGATGTGACAAGACTTCTAAGCAGCCTCTTCTTACTGTTTTGCACAATGATTTCTGGAGTAGGAGGTTCAAAAACGCTTCCAGTGGACCGGCCCATATTCAGTACAAAATCAATTTGCCATGGCTATAGTCTCCTTTGTATTTCTGCATCAAGCAAAGCAATTTTATTCTTCATTTTTCTCCTCTGGGTTTCCTTGCTATTGTGCCTCTTTGAAGCTCACTGCTATGTAGAGATGTTAAGGGTTCTCCACTATACATTTTACATTTCCTCCCCCTCTCTGCTTCTGAGGTAGACTAGACAAATCCTGCACAGTCAACTGAGTGCACTTTTGTGCATTAAGAGTTCAGATATTAAAAGCAATCTTCCCATATATGCTTCAAACTGAAAATGCAATCACTGAAGCACATGTGAAACCTCTGTTTATTATCAGTTTTCTGAAGTGGGATGCTCTTGCATTCTTTATTCCTCGCCAGGTTACATCATTAAATATACTTGTTCAGCATTAATGACTTTGCTTCGGGAAGGAGTTAAAGTAAGTTAGAGGAAATGGCCAGTTTGGATCTGATTCTCCCAACAATTAGGCTGAGATTCAAGAATCAAAATCAGCACATCCTGCAGTATTAAAGAGACCAGTGAAGAACTCAAGACAACATTTTCAATGTTCTGTGTTTCCTGCTTTTCTTCAGGGAAATCGCATCTATTGCTTGGTGGGGGGACGACAACATGACTAATACTCTTTCAGATGACAAACACTGCAATATATTCTCATTAAAACTTTGTTAGAGTTTGAACATGGTTGGAGTCCTGTCTTGGCTTGAAAAAAGGGGGTAGTGCACTATTAAACAAATAAATGTGTGTGAGATTCAATTTATCCATCAACACACTTTTCTGTGCATTTAAGTTTTGTGTAATACAACCAAAAGGATAAAGAAAAATGCACTGGAAATCTTTAACTGAGACCGAAGAAAATCTTTGAGATTATTTTCATTAGCCAACGCCACTTTCATGCAAGCCAGAGATATTGGGAAAGTTTTGCAGGGCAGGCTCAATACAGAGATCCTGCCTAAGCCAGCCTGTTCCAAGGGAGCTTAAGTGAAACCAGAGTCTCCCTCTGCTCTTCCCCATTGAGCTTTCATGGGTGGGGGGGGGGAATCATCTAAATCCTCAGCTAAAAAGGAGTCTTATACTTTCCCTACTCAGTTCAGCAGATGTCTGTCTGAATTTCAATTTGGTTTGCATACCTAAAGAAACGATCCAGATTCCTGTTCCTAGACAGCAGGATTTTGACATGTACTGTTGAAGCACATGGAACACTCAGCTGCACTGTGAGGCATTCCTGCTAAAAATTAAACACCAATTTTTGCCCCAGTGATCTTAAATCCTAGAGTCAGGGGGACAGACAACATGTGGCTGAGAAATGCAGGGGAAAAGAACAAGTGAGATGACTGATACCTACAACCAAGCAATATACACAGTGTACAGGCAAGTGCAGTGCATTGTTTTAAAGAAAGTTTTTGGCAGCAAACCTAGATTTTGACCTTTAGACTCTCTGGGCTTCTATGGAGTTTAGTGCTTAGCATCACAAACCGTCAAAAAATGTAATTTCTGATAAACCACTAATAACCTAACCAAACATAAGTAGGACCTTTCAGATGTTACCAGGCAGTGCTGGAAGAGGAAGGCAGTGATGAAAAGTCCCCCTCGTTTCATAAAACGGATTTCAGTATTGTTTTTTATTGTTCTATAGCTACATTGTTCATTACATACCTGCTCCTCCTCCAGGTGCCTAATGCTCTTGATAAGCTAATTACAGCCTTCTGCTTATTTCATGTCAAGCTTAACTCCCAGTCTGAGCCTAGCCTGCAGTTCTGGCATGTTTTTCCCTTAATCTAAAACCATCTGTGCTCCATCACCAAAGAACACTAAATACAGAGAAAGTGAAGAACCAACAGTGTTGAATTCCCTGTTTGCTGCCTCCAGCTCCTCTCCCCAGCATTTCCAATTAAGTGTGAAGCAAACATCCATCCAGTCATAAACACACTGGAAGTCTCTGAGCAGACTAGTTAGCTATATATACAGCAACAATTTTCACTGGTCAGTGGGGAAATGACAAGCCAAACAGGACCTGGATCTGTCTCCTTTTTTTTTTTTTTTTTCTTCTTTTTTTTTTTTTTTACATCTTTACCTCAAAAGCTTCACATTTCAGGTCTCATCACATCACCAGCAATGCATTCAGTGGCTGAGTTCAGCACTTGATCAATGCAAATTAAACGCTTGTCCCGGAGAAGCGGAAGGAGTCAGTTTGGGGGAAAAGTGATATGGGTGACATATCAAGAATCCAAAAGATATTTCTCACATCTTATTGCTGCAAAACGGAAGTGCATAATGATTTAAATCAAAACTGGACTGCAATGGTAGGGAAGGTGGTTCTCTGTTTCTTTCTTATCCCACCACCAGAAGTTCAAGTATTTCTACCTGCTATTGTCCTTTGGCCACCCAGCTCAGCTGGACACAGTTCCTGGCTGCTGCTGCTGTAAGCAGCCAGAGCCGCACTGCTGTGTGTAGTATCAATCCACCTAGCTTCTTCCTAAGCCTGGAAAACAGATGCCTTCAGACTCCCCGCTTGGTCTGTCACAGTTTGCCTTGCTTCTGCCTCCTCTTTTCCAACACCAGACGTCAGCACCTGATGCCGTAGTGAGCTCTGCCAAGCTTCATCTCAATGAGGAATTCATTTGCTCCTTCTGCAAAGATGACTCTGATGCAGTGTCTTTTACTCCTTCCTTCCAGCTCCTCTGTTCTGCTCTCCAGCTTGCAGTCTCCTGCCAGCTCAGGATTTATTTTTCAATTTCCTTAGCTTTGAGTCCTGCCCTTACATTCCTTCTGCCACCTGGCTCTTTGCTCGCCTCCCCTCTAGCATGTTTGCATTTGACCTCTACCAAGGTCAAAGATTCCACAAATTAGTTTTGAGACTATGCCTTATAATTAAGATGAGGAAATAGGAAGTGATTCTCCAACAGGATTAATGCATCATACTTCTTTTGTGCTGCCTCTAACTTCTTTTTGGTGATTTTCAGTGTTTCACATTTATCTTGTATTGAAAAAAACCCCAACCCACAGTAATTTTCTTTCTTCTGCCTTGTTCTTAAATCTTCAGTAACTGATGTCAGATACTTTGAATAAGTGAAAGAAATAAAATTTTGTAACAATTAGCCACATACATTTTTTTTCTCTTGTCACAGCGTTTACTACTACTATATTTATGAACCGTTGATCATTCCTTTCTGCCCAATGCATCGAAATCCTCTCCTCTTAGGCAACTACAGTTTACCTCTTACTAATCCCAAATTAACTTATGAACTTTTCTATCATTCTTAACAAAGTTTAAATCACTTCTCTTTTAGCAGACTTGCTGCCTATACAAATGGCTACAGCTCGTTAATTTTTCTCTACTTACAAGGATTTAAGCCACTCTACTTTAAAAACCTTAAAATGATGCTTCATCTCCTGTCTGAAGTGATGAATTAATAATTAGAATAATGCATGGAATTTGATTTACATTCCTGACACAAAAGTGTCAGTTCTTTGACAAAAACGTATTTTTATGAACCCTCCCTCCAAATTACTTCCAAAATGTTTTCTTTTCAAAAAGCCAAACAACCAAGTAAAAAACCAAACCAAAATCCAGGACTATTTATACTTAACTACTTTTATCTGAAGTGATATATTTTTATTACATTTTTCCCCTGTCAGGCTACTCTATTTTTACATTAAAATGTTTCTTTTAAGAAGCTTAGATAAAAGCAGTGAAAAATGTGTAAATTTCAAACACGCAGACATGCTGAAGTTGAATACTGGTTACCTAGAAAGCAAGAGTAAAGATAACAACTGCTCAATATTACATGTACTATGAATCAGAATATAAAAATTTTGCAGACTCACAGTTAAGGCAAATTTCCTGTCAGTGCATATCATGATGTATAATGCTTATGTCATATGTAGAAAGCCATTTATTGCAAAGCATTTCAAAAGACAAGTGTCATTATCTCAGCTTCGCTTGGGGAGAAAGGAAAGCTCAGACTGTCTACAAGCTATGTACAAGTAAAGGCAGCTAGTCCATGCTATCCAAACTCACCTTACAGGAAATGAGAGAAATAGGTAATTTTTCTGCATACCTCCTTCCACTGACTCCCCAGCCTCAGAATAGCTTTGTCTCCACTCAGTCATGTCACAGACAGAAACATATCAGAAAGCTATAAACACAGGGTGCCAAATTTTGGATGAAGAAAGCATTTCAGCAACAGTAGAACACTCATATGATCATTGTTCCTTTTGACTGTCCAAGCTGTGGTGACAACCAGCAACTCATTTATAACCTACAGCTGAAGCCTTTAGCCTCCTGCAGGGAACCCAACATTCCTCTCCTATTGCCCAGCCATTAGCAAGCATCTCACAGCTGCTGTTGTTTGCTGTTTATCTGGAGGTTTGCTACTTCTCCTGCAGCCCTGAGGACTCTGAGCCTGAAAACTTGCCATCTTGTGCCAGCCAAGGTGGCTGGAGATGCCATAGGCACAGTTAAGTTTATGCCTGTTTACTCATTTCTTCTCCTAGTACATGAGTTGTGCTTTTCTTAAGTACAGACTGAGGTAGGTGGGTGAACCTTGAGGACCAAAGCTCTCTGAGGCTCTCAAAGTATTTTGGGAAACTGTGCCCACTGTCCTGAGACAGGACTGGTGCCCTGTGGGAGTGATGAGCAAACTTTTCCCATCTCTGCTCCCCAGCTCTGGATCTCTGGTAACAGCTGTGCAGGCCATGTCAGAGACTGCTCCCAGCTCAAATAATCCCCTTGCATTAGTCATTCAGATCTGTTGCATTTAAAAGGAGCTGTAAAACACACATCAGCTAAATGGGTACTAACAGAGAAAAGCAGGATTACTTATCTGGGGGAAAAGCACACGCACTGACATGAAATGTATTTACTATAAAGTATTTCTTTTATTTTTTTCTCTGAAAGCTCAGTAGCTGGTTTTAGAGGAAACATATGAGATCATTCATGGGTCCTTTTAGAGAGATGCAAATCAATAAATGGTGGGTTTTTTAATGCTCTCATTGTAAATGACTGGTGCTATCAGGGTCAAACTTAATCCAGTGCAGAGAACCAGAGCAAGAGAGGTGAATTATTTAGATCTCTCAAAAACTCTGAGAATGAAATGTAGGTATTCCTCTGTATTGTCAGTCTCGAGAAGAACTACAACCTGCTCTTTTTGAGGTAATTGGCCCAGTAGCTCCATTGTTCATCTAGTGAGTTGCAGTCTTTTGTGTCTTCAAGGACTTCTCTTACTTATGACTTCCCAGCATGTGTGACTCAGCTCCCACCCTGGAGATGGGTCACGGTGCCAGATTCCAGGTAGGAAAAGCACTTCCCTGAGTGCACAGCCCTGAGGAGCAGTAAACCACAGTGCTGACTGCAGCAGGGTGCCAGGACCTGTCCCCAGGCTTTACTGATTGGCAGCCCACCCTCTCCGCAAACCTCAGCTTGTTGAACAGATGAGAGACTGCAGGGGAGAGGGGGAGTACATCACCTTCTCTCCAGGAGGGCAGGAGGCAGGAGCTGACTGTGTAAACTCTGCGCTTGGTGTGTAACACTCAGTAGGTTGCTGTTGACACATCTACTGCTGTTAGCAAAGGTGCTGCATCAAAACCCATCCTGTGTTAGAGCCTTCACTAACGATCGCATCAGAGCAGCCTAATTGTGATAGAAGCAACTTGGAAACACTTTCTGTGGCTTGCAGTAAGCCAGCATTTGCAACTAGAGAATAAACTTCTCCTGTGTCTAAAAATATCCCACACCCTTAAAGTAATACTGATTTTAAAGCAGTGTATTTTTTATATAAATATCAGTTTAGCCTACACCAAGAAGCTGATTTGCTTCTCAAGAACGTTTGCAGGGATGGATTTGTTGACAGCAGCCACAGATGAATGCATGTGTCAGGGCAGAGAACAGCCAGGGTGTAAGAACACAGATCCCCAAGAGCCTTTGCTGGGCGCTGATGGAATGGGAAGCAGCACACAGAGAAGAAACGGCAAGCAGGCAAACCAACACACATTTTGCAAAGATACAGAGGCAATATTGGTGAGAAGATACAAGAACTCCAAGGGATATTTTTAATTCCCCCCCCCCCAATCTAAAGGATGTTTAATGGTCCTGACTCTAAGTTGCAACAAATAAGACCATTAGTCTTCATTCCCTACACATAAAATGCCTGACAGTGTTTTATCAAATAAAGAGCCCAATATGCTACTGTTATCAGTAAGTGATTTCAGCAGCTAATTAAATTCTCAGCTTCTGAATCCTGTTTGCTGACAAAACCCAAACCCCCTATAGTCATTTTTGCTTACAGGTGAAGTGAGGCAGGGAATGGAGAGTAACGAACAAGTTACCCAGGAAAGCAGGTGGCAATTCACGGCTGACAGTCTTCACACAAACCTCACTTCACTGTGTGAGCATAAAAGGGTAATTCCCCTCCAGGTGTAGATCAGCTCTGTGGCCTCCGCTGACTCCAAGGCTGCCCTGTTTAATGCAAAGTACCAGCCTAAGCAGGTACAGATCCTGTGTATGTGCTGTGTGTATATGTGCCATACAAGCCTATGGATATGATCTTTCTGTGTATGGAGGATCATTCATACATATACATGCATGTGTACAGATACAAATGTGTATGTGAATGCATGTATGAGAACTTCCTATAGCATGCCTAAACACTCACAATTACATTTCTCACAACTAGGCACTTCACTGTGAACCAGTTTAACAAACGTATGAATGCACATATTGAAATGTATTTGGTAGAGCATGCAGCATGTTCTTAACTCAGAAAATTCTCAAAGGAAAACAGGCAAACAGGAGAAACAGAGAAACAGGAAAACCTGGACTTAAGTTTTGCTGACTATAAAGTGACTCCTGAGTTGGGTTCTCTCAGACAGAGAGGATGTTGTGTTTAGAAATCACTCAACGTTACAGAATATAATAAAAGATTTTGTTTCTCTGCTCTCTGAACTCCACCTGATGATTAACATCAGCACCACAAGGTTGAGCCCCAACAGCATATGCTGGAGCCTGTTAAAGAGTACAGCTGCCTGCAGCTCAGAGCTGGAGAACTGTGTCCTTAAAGGATGAAGTGTGGCCTTCAGACCACCTCCAGTCTGACATGCCTTTTCTTCCCCCATCTCCCAATTCAGGTAGAAATTTCTCAGATAAATACTGGGTAGACCTGCACCTGAAAGCCACAATCTAGCTCCTGATGAGTCATTTTAAGGACGGGTGTATTCAGGGAGTAGATTTTATTTGGGGAACCTGAAACCATATGAATAAAAAGCTGAATTTGCCAGAAAGTTTGTTCAGCCAATATAAGCTTTATTATGGAATAGCTTTAAAGCTCTTGGCTGAGAGTGAGAGGTTTTAGGTGCAGCTTTGGAAGGTGATTTATGAACAGATTTATATGTTAATCTGTTAATAAAAAAATGTGGCATACTGATAAAATATGTGACAATCGTAACTCAGCTACGAGCCACATATTAAAGACTGCATCTGCTCAAGTAGAGGTTTTGATTATGTTTTTAAATGAGGGAACTGCATTGGCCTAAAAATAAAGTAAAAGTTTTATCCAGAAATATACATCACATAAGTCAACGATGTATCTGGGAATCTGCAAGAAACAAATGATAAACTGCTTTTAAGAAAATGACACCTGGAAAGTGAAGCTTATCCATGAACATTTCCAAATGGTCATTTGGAACATTTCCTGTCAGGTGGCTTACAGTAGAACTTAAATATAGGCAAAGCATTCTCAATCTTTCCCCAAATTGCTTCCCCAAACTAGATTTTAAATTACACAATAATCTTGACACTCCAACTAGATTGAAGAAATAAATACATTCAGCAAAGCTGGGCCATCTCCTGAGCACCCATGGGTTTGTGCTGCATATCAATTCCTGCTTTCCTTGTGATTTTTTAGAGGATATTTTGAAAAGTGGGAACAGCTCAAGGGTGGTTCTGCAAGTAAACCTCAAATACAACACTTTTACCTCTTTTTATTGACAAAATTCACAGCACTTTATAAAGAATTGCTATACTCCCGTTTCACACTCAAGCATTTACCGGACAGGTAAACTGGGCAGATTAACTTTCCCTCAGGTAGCTGTGGACAGATCCACAGATTTGGACCCCATCTGGTACCTATCCAGCATGTCTTGGGGATGTAAGACTTAGTTATTATTTGTAAGTTTTCTGATCAGGGATTTGTGAACATATTCTGCTTAAACTTTCCCGGTGAAGCATTTTCACCAGGAAAGATTACCTGAGCGACAATTTGTGCTGTAAGCTGTACTACTCACTGCTTCCCATTGGTTCTGTTCATCGTATTTTGTTCAACTATACAGAGAAAAAACAAGCTAAACTCTGTCACTTATCCTCACACTTTTATACCTGTGGTGGCTTTGTCTGAGATAGAGTTAATCTTCTTCATAATAGCTCACATGAGCCTATGGTTTGGATTTGTGCTGAAAATATTGTTGATAACTCAGGGGTGTTTCAGTGACTGCTGAGCAATCTGCTTTCTTATACACAGTCAAGGCTTTTCTGCTTCCCACACTGCCCCACCAGTGAGCAGGCTGGGAGTGAAGAAATTGGGAGGAAACACAGCTGAGACAGCTGATCCCAGCTGACCACATATTCCACACCATATGACGTCATGCTGAGATTATGGAGCTGGTGGAAGAAGGAAGGAGGTGGTTCAGAGTGATGGCATTTGTCTTCCCAGGTAACCATTACATGTGAAGGAGCCCTGCTTGTCTGGAGGTGGCTGAACGCTTGCCTGCTGATGGGAAGTTTTGAATGAATTCCTTGTTTTCCTTTGCTGGTGTGCGCAGCTTTTGCTTTATTTATTGCCTTTATCTCAACCCATGACTTTTCTCACTTTTCTGATTCTCTCCCCCATTGCACCAAGGCAGGGAGTGAGTGAGTGACTGCTTGAGGCTTAGCTGCTGAATGGAGAAGGCCGTGCTAGAACAGGTGCATCTCAAAATCACTCTGGCTGATATTAAGACATCCTCTGTAAGTGTATGTCGGGATTTTGCAACAGGTGAATCTGCTTATTTTTTCATTCTGTTCAAATGCAGTTTACTTTTAAGAAAGAGCATACGTACAGACCCTTGAAGTATTTTAAATAGTATTAACCTAACACAACATAGCCAGTCAGCACACACATTTTTTATGGGTTAGAAACTACTTCACATGAGATCTTCCATTGAAAAAAATAATTTAAAGTAAAACATTTTATGAAATTCTAAGGGTTTCTATCAAACTTATCCAATGAAATTTTAGAAAGAAACCTTGTGTCTAGAGGAAAATTTCTGGTCACAATATAAAGAAAAGGAAAAAAGAAAAAAGAAAGAAAAAAAAAAAAAAAAAAAGATGCCCTAAACAGACCAAGTCAATTGCTTGAAATGCAAGAAAAGCACATTCAAATCCTCTCTCTTGATGCTTCAGAAAATAACCTGACTCAGAATATTTGCATCCCAAGTAACCACATGTTCTACTTAGAATCATAGAATGGTTTAGGTTGGAAGTGACCTCAAAGATCATCTAGCTCCAAGACCCTGCCATAGGCAGGGACACCTCCCACTAGCACAGGTCGCTCAAGGCCTCATCCAACCTGGTGTTGAACACCTCCAGGGAGGGAGCAGCCGCAATCTCCCTGACCAACCTGTTCCAGTGTCTTTCAGATTTCCTCTTTCACAGAGACGTCAAAGAGTCTTGTTTTAATCTCGGAAAAAGGTTGGAAATCTTGGTATCTCAGAAAGGTTGGAAAAATCATTTTTTCACTCAGTTCAGTTGAGTACTCTAAGTTTCAAGCAAAATCGGGGTGAACAGGGGGTAGGCACTGCACTGGGACTTATGAAGTGCCTGCCAAGTAGCCTGCTTTTAAGACACACCAAAGAATAGCATTCCTTCCTAAGAAGCCCTAATCAGCAGTGTGCGTTTCTAAAAATTTGCTCAAAGGCTTATGTTTTTAAAATGACCCTTCCACCTACTCAATTAATTACAAACTCCAGTACAAACCAGACTTTTCTATGGCCTCACTGTGAAAGCTGCAGACCCATGCATAAATTAAACACTGTGCACTCCGAGTGCACATCGTTCTTAAAATGTGTTCCATAAAATGTGTAATACTTAGAGCTTACAATGCATACGAGAGGAGCATTTAAAGAGGGAGATGAAGCAAGTTGCAGGGATTTTGTTTAAAAGAGATACTGAAAGTTTCAGGAAGTAGTATCCATTTTAAAACTATGCTTCTTGACTGTTGCAAGAATTTGAATGCTACATGCTTTTGAATGCTATGTGCCAAAGCACCAAAGAGGTGCTTCTGGATATCCCAGCTGTGGCATCTCAATATGCTGATGTTCAGAAATTCTTTAACAATGTGCCTCAATTTTGGCATGAAAGAGAGGTAGACAAAATCACAAGCAATCCCCCAAAATACTTTGGCCTCAATTTTCTTCTGGATGTTGACATTCAGCCAAAAATGTCTCTCAGAAAAATATTCACCACCACCACCAAAGTTTCTTACACAGCTAAAACTCACTTGGTGGGAGGTTTCCCAGGTCCCAGATAGAATGTCTGAAGCACATTTCAGAAACAAAATGAGAAAGAGGAAAAAAATCTCAGAGAAGTTTGGACCTTTTGTCCTTAGAGCAGGAAAGCAGCTTGTTCTGCTTCAGTTTCTGCTCCACTCACTAGTTCTCATGTAAAAGCTCAGCACTAGCATCTTGGAGAAACAACCTCTGCAGAGCCAACAAAAAATTCAGAGTGAGGAGAAAACTTCAGCACATGATAGAGCAGCTGAGAGCTAAGAAAGGAAATTACTCCTTTATAACATGGTCCAACAGCTGACACACCCTAAAATCTACCTCTTTTCCTCCTCCCCCCTGAAATCTCAACTGTTCTATAGGTTAACACTACCTTCTTACACAACTCTTGCACATATATTGATAATTTTTTTCTTTGAGCCTACCTCAATTTCAAGGAAATAATTTCTTATCCCAACAACATGAGGTAGCTACACAATACTCCAGAGCATTCTTTGCTGTGGAGATTACAAAACGAAGTTTATACTACTGGCAGTTCAACACAGATTCAGGAATAATGCCATAACTTCAGCTTCTGAAATGGGCAACTCCTAAAAGCTGTTTTCAGGAGAGACAATTTCACAAAAGGATCTTTGAAGATGATGGAGAACTCTTGCTTATTTTATCTGACTTTGCATTAAATCAAAGGCCTCCACAGTCATTCAACAGGTAGAAGGAAAGAGCTTAGTCTTCTAAATTCTGTGAGCTGAAAATTTGTCTTAAATCAGAGAGTAACAACACGGTTAACCCTGGGTTTGTGATGCACAGTATTCATAAAAGGGATTAAAATCGAGAATAAGAAGAATTTATTCCCACTGAAAAGTAATGAATAAAGTAATACTGTGATGAAAAACATTATGGCCTGCTCAATGGCAGGAAATATTAATTTCCTGGTTAAAGAACAGATAACTGTCAAGGAAAACATGCATTAGGTAGACTGTGCTTGTAAATCTACCCATTACAGAATGAACTGAATTTGCTGTGAATTTGCAGTGGCATGGGGATATGGCTCCTGCAAGATGCTGTTGTCACCCTCACTGAAAAGACAATAAAGTCACCTCCTTCACAGGCTCCCTCTCCTTTCCAGGACAGCTGTGAGGCTGTAACGTGCTGTTGCCTTCTCCCCACAGGGACAGTGCAGCCTACCAATATAACTAACTGCACAAGAACACTCAGCAAAAATGTTTTAAACTTCCCCTAAGCCTGCTACAGAGAGGTACATTCCTTGTACTGCCAAGCTTTGCCCCACAACAAACATCCTGCTCTCTCTGTAGACTCTGCTCCTCACGTTTCTGCCTTCACTTCATGGAGGTCCAAATGGAAAGGAGCAGACATCTTTCAACACAATGCTGCACGTTGAAACAGTTTTTGTACCACTGGCACCTTGACATCTAAGTCCTATGGGCAGAAATATATCAGACCACATTCTCAAAATGAAAAACTATCCCCAAATCAGGCCCAACAAGACACACAGCGTGGTTTACTTACAAGTAGAGATACAGACCAACCCAAATTAGCATTGCGATTATTTCTTAAACTGCACACTCACCTCTATAGAACTAACTGCAAATTCCTGGCATTTCTTGTCTCATTTTCTGATCTGATCTTTAAAACGATGCAGAGTGAAGGGAAGGTGGGAGGGGATGCCTCTAAGCTGCATCATGTGCTTTGTGGAGACAAGCCAAGCAGCTACTTAGGCAACCATTAGGTCGGGAAACAATCACTTCCATCATTCCCAACACGTGTGTCAACATAATTCCATGCCCTCTTTGTCATGCAAAAAGTCTTGGCAGAGTGACCGGATACACCCAGAAAGCAGGAGTAAAGTAAGCTCATTATGTTAACCGGAGATCCCACAGCATCCTCCAGTGCCATAGAAGGAGAATTCCCATGTTTTGAAGTGTAGGAAAGGGAACTTACTGCACTGAAAAGGGCCCAAGCCAAGCCTGACTTCAGAAGCCTGTAAGGGAGATTCACAAATGGGTTTCATGGAAGGGGATCCCTCGACTGACAGGCACAAGAGGCTGTGTCAGGCAGTGTGATAACAAGCACTGCAGAAGGTATGACACCTCGTGTAACTACAGAGACTTCCCTCTCCTATGTGTTCACTGGAAGCTTTCCAACCATGCTAATATGGCTCTGCAAAGGGAAGCTACTGCCAAATGGGAGTATCAGCTTCTCTAACTCTTTATTGTTGTCACTGCTAACACCAGACTTTGTTTTCCTCTTACAGGAAGATTCAATGCATTTTACAACCATCAAACATCTTTTCTTCTCTCCAGTTATACTTGTAACTCTCAACAAGAGCAAAAGGCTTGTGCATATCAGAATGGCTGTCTATACTACTCTAATGGCTTCTTTGCATGATCAGGTACACAAGGAAGGTCCTTCAATCTGTCTCAAAAATGCTGAATATGTCTTCAGTGCTTTATCAACTGTAGAAGAAAGTAAATATCCCAGAGGGTAAGTATTTATTTACTTAACATAAGAAACTTGGGGTTTCACTAACAATTTTTGCGCATCTTTCAGTTCCAGGTTCAGTGCAGTGGATGGAAGTCCTAATACTGCTGGGTACTTGTGCAAGCCCTTCCTGACTTCACCTGCTTTACTTTATTCAGCCATGGGTAACATACATCTTTCAATTCGTTTTGCCTCTTGAATGTTTGTAAGCCCAGCCTTGGCTTTATTAATGCATTCAGCAAAGCACAGCTCCTCAGCAATCCATATTCACAGAGGCCAACAATGGCTAAAAATGAGGATGGACAAGAATAGTAAAAGCTTCTCCTACATGTGGCTGACATCTCCTCTAATGAAAGCCAAGGGTTTCTATTGATTGTTGTGCTTAAGCCTGTATCAGTCACGCTACATGCTTTGTTCCTTAAGATGCCATACTTTTGGCAGATCCTGTTACCACCCAAACACTCAAGAATTAAGAGCAGGGTGTGCTGTCCAAATGGGCAAGGACAGAAGAGCACTTTCCCCAGAATTATCGTTGGAGTGAGAATAAGCATCTGGTTCTGACTTCGTCTCTCCCTGCTCCATCACTCTGTGCAAATTTACACTATACAGCTTCTGAAAATGTGCATCAAATATTACACATTCTTTGGCAAGTCAAATCAAACAAGAGAGTAAAAATTGAACATACCTGAATAAGAGAAACATTGTGTAGACTAAGTCTGAAGAGGTAGT
>VWYK01055698.1:12081-25999 GCA_013399775.1 Semnornis frantzii | reverse complement strand
GCTGTCTGGGCTGCACTCACACTGCAGCCTCATCTTGAGCTTTTCATCACCCCACACCCCCAGGGCCTTTTCCTCAGGGCTGCTCTCAGCCATTCCCCACCCAGCCTGGAGCTGTGCTTGGCATTGTGCCTACCCAGGTTCAGGACCTTAGACTTGGCCTTGTTGAATGTCCTGAAGTTGGCCTGGGCACAGCTCTGCAGCCTGTCCAGGTCCCTCTGGATGGATCCCTGCCCTCTAGCAAGTAGACTGTGCCACACAGCTTCGTGCCAGCTGCACACTGGCTAAGGCTGCACAATATGTGTTCCTCGTTTCTTTGGTGTTGGTCTTGTTTTGCTTAATTTTGTTTTTCTTTTTGGCAAATAAATATTTGTATCTCAGATGGTGTACAAGATTGTAAATTAAAAAGAAGAAATTCTAAACTATTCAGGTCCTCACTTCATGAACCAGGTCCATCTGGTAAGTGTTTACAGATGTAGTTTTCTGTAGAACCAAAGTAAAAGAGATATAAAGCTGACCCTCAAAGAGGAGCACTAACAGCAGGTAAACAGAACTATTTTTTTTAATTATTCTGTTCCATACTATGTATAGGACGCTTAAATTAAGTATTCATACTCGTTTATTTTTCAATATACAAATTATTCCCAGAAAATTATTCTCTATTAAATTTAATTTCACCTAAGTTCCTTATAACCAGGATCAGCTATATTTCTACTGAATCTTCATTCTGACAGGAGCTAATCTTCAGTAAGAGGATTTGTACTCAGTCAAAATATACTGGTAGGAACACTGGATATAGGCCAACTCTACTATTTTTAGACATTCATATTTTGAAAAAAAATCCTCTGTATTACAATTTTCTGCCTTCTACAAGAAAATGCATAATTCTTCATTAAATGGGTATAGAGTTGTCTCAGACAATAAGCCAGTTTCTCTGTAACTATTCTGAATGCAAATCCATGTACTCTAGCTGAAGGCTATGAGCACTCAGAATGTAGGAATTTCTGTAACCATTCTGTGATGGTTATAAACACTGATTAGGCCATTTGTTATAGTCTGATTTGGCATTGCTCTCAGAGCTTCCCACCCATGAGCCCCAACGTTATCTCTATTGTAGTAACTCTCATTGTCTTGTGACCACACTGTGTTGGTAGGCCTAAGCAGGCCAAAATAGGCTTAGCTGTGTCCTGGTTTGCCCAGAGATGTTTTTCTGCTCTCTCTTCTTCTGTTTTGGGAAAAGCAACAGTGAGAAAGAAGACAAAGAGCCTGGAGCCACTGAGTCTGAAGACTGTGGCTTGCCCAGACTTGTTTTGCATCCTGTGGTAAGCAAGGCACACAGGGTTGCCTTGTGCAAGGCTGTGCTGTGACCTAATTTGGGTAAAGCAAGCCTATGGCTTCACCTAATATATCAGGCTTGGCTAACTGCCATTCTGATTGGCTATTCTGTGTCCAAAGGCTCATTAGTCTCGGGCTATATGGATAAAAGGAGGTGAGCAGGGAGCACAACCTGTGCTCTGCCACTGTATCTGCTCTGTGCCATTGCATCCATGCTTGCTTATTGTCTTATTGTATCCTGAACTGCCTGCAAATTGCCTTCCAAGAGCTTACCAGGAACAGGCTCTAAATGCCTGCAGGCACTCAGCCTGCACAGTCAGCCTGACACTGTGCCAAGCCTGCACATGGCATTGCATCCTGCCTGCCCCTCTGCAAGGCTGCTGCTGAATGGGGAGTCAAGAGGAACCAGGTCAGAGCCTGTGCCAGACTCCAGCTGCCTGAGAAGAGAGCCTGGGAAACTCCAAAGCCTCTAAAGGCTTTGAGACCACCAACAGCAACCCCTCCTGTGCTTTGGGTACTGTCTGATGATATTTTGTGAGTAAATGCTTCAATCCTCTTGTGATCACTAATTGCCTTCTGCCATGAGCAGAAAGGAGCTTCCTGCATCCATCCAGTGGCTAAGCAGGATCATGAACTGCAAGTGGTATATATTGACTGCTAAAACCTTCTCTGCCAGTAAAATGTTTGCTTTTGCTGGGTACCTCTTCAAGTGTTCCAGTTTTGCCTGTTCCCTGTATGTATAAATTTCCAAACCCTGCATTTTGAACCTTGTAACTAAGTTTTCTGGTGAGATTTAATGTTAATAAACAATTTTCATAGTTATTAACAATCTCTGCCTGGATATCAAAATTAATATTGATTATTAATTTTACATCATTTCATAACACACACTGAATCCAAGAGGCTAAACGGAACATAATATAAATATAAATTGACAACTTCCCCATGCATTTTATTGAGATTTCATGTGAACTTTTATAAGAATTCTCTGTTTTCAATTGCTAACAATTTTGTCAGTCTTAACCTATTAACAGTTTTGTGTGAAAATTGTTCAGTTAGGGTTGAAATTCTTTAAATGTTTACCATTTCTAAAATAAAATATCATAATAACTTTTTTAAAAAATCATATTTCTAGAGGTAATCAGTGCAAAATTTCACTATTAGTGTTTCAAACAAGGTGTGGGCTGTACATTAACTGAAATAGAAAGGAACAACACTTCAGGGACAGTTGTTGCATTGCATTTGCATGGTGTGATTTTGGTAGTGGTGAAGATGGAGGGGTGGCTTCTGTGAGAAGATGCCAGACAACTCCAAAACAGACCAACAGCTGGCCCAGGGAACCAGGGGGGAAAAGTTGCTACACAATGGGAACTGCAACAAAAAGAGAGGAGTGGGAATATGTAAGAGAAACAACCCTGCAGACACAGAGGTCACTGAAGGAAGGAGGTGGTTCAGGAGATGGAGCAGATTCCCCTGTAGCCTGTAGTGCAGAATGTGGTGAGGCAGGATGCTACCCTGCAGCCCATGGAGGGTAACGGTGGAGCAGATATCCACCTGCACCCTATGGATGCCCTTGAAGGAGGCTGGGACCCCATGGGAAGGCTTCACTAGAGCAAGCTTCTGGCTGGACCTGTGAGCCCACAGAGAGAACAGCTGATGCAGGAGCAGGTTTCCTGGTAGCACTTGTGACCCAACAGGGGCCCTGTGCTATAGTAGTTTGTGAAGATCTGGAGCCTCTGAGAATGAAGCACACTGGAGAAACTCATGGATGACTGTCCCTTCATGGGGGGACTCTGCACTGGAGTCAAGCAGTAGCATGAGGATTCCTCTCTGTGAGGAGGAAGAAGCAGCAAAGACAGTCTGCAATCAACTGACTAAAACCTCCATGCTGTATCCCCCTGAGCCACTGCAGGGGAGAAGCTAGGGAAACTGGGAGTGGATTAATGAATCAGAATTGTTTTGGGTGGAAAAGACCTTTAAGATCATCAAGTTTAACCATTATCTAACTACCAAATAGGGTTCTAAACTATGTCCCTTAGCACCACATTCTACACATCTTTTAAACATTTCTAGGGACAGAGATTCAGCCACCTCCCTGAGGAGTCTATTCCAGGATTTGAGAACACTTTCAATGAAGAAGTTTCTTCTAATATCCAGCTTCAGGCCATTCCTCTCCTCTTATCATTTGTTGCTAGGGAGAAGAGACCAGCACCCACCCCTCTACAACTTCCATTCAGGTAGTTGTAGAGAGCAGTAAGTACTCCCCTCAGCCTTCTTTCCTCCAGACTAAACAATCCCAGTTCCTTCAGCTGCTCCTTGTAAGCGCTGTTCTCCAGACCCTTCACCAGATTCATCTCTTCTCTGGATCCACTCCAGAGCCCCAAACCTGAACACAATACTTGAGTGAAGCTGAACTCAGAAAGAAGGAAGGGATGAGGGAAGATGTTTTAAGATTTATTTCTCATTATCCTGCCCTGATCATGATTAAATTAAACTAATTTCCCAAAGTCAATGTTTATCCCATGATGGAAATTGCTGGGTGATGACCCTGTCCTTATCTTAACCCACGAGCCTTTTCTTATATTTTCTCTCCTCTGTCCAGCTGAGAAGGGGAGTGATAGAATGGCTTCAGAGCACTAGAAATGAACCATGTATGTCTCAGACATGAAAGAAGCAGCTCAAATACAGAGGGGAAAAAGCTAGGACCACAGAGACTTGTGAAGCAACCTAGATTGCTTCTATGTCTATCATGGACAGTAGGCCGAGATGAAGGATCTATCTGCAAGTACCAAAATGTGCTGAGAAATAAAGGCTAAAACCAAGAACTGGAAAGCAGGAGACAGTAAGACAACATAAGGAGACACAGGTGAATGGAGGCAGTACTATTAGACTTGGAAAGATGAGACTGGATTGTATAGAAGGGATTACAACTGGCTTGGCAAATAGGCTGAAGCAAGTGGATAGGTGGGCAAGGGAGTGGAGTGACACTAAAGTGTGGAAGGAAAAAAACAAACAGAAATGACTGAGCTGTTGCCATCAAGAGTAGAAAGAGTATGAAATGGAGGAAGATGGAAAGAGGTATAACCAGAAAGTAGTAAGGAGGTACTGTATTGAGACCCAGAGCTGGCAGAGCTGGATCTAGTCAAATGGAAATGGCAGAGACAGATCATGCATTTGTTGGAGTGAACACCCTGGGGAAGCAAGCCTAGGGTGGGATCCTGCACCCTCAGCAAGCTATGTCCAGTCAGTGGGGCAGAGCTGTATAGGAGCATCCTACAGCTGCTGGGTGATGATCCACTATGGAGCTACCTCATTCAATTGCATTCTTTTCTGAGAGTTATTAAAGAACTAAGATGAATTTTCAGCTTTTTGACTTGACTTTCAATTTACACTCTATTATCTAGCAGGGATAATATTCATAACCTAATTAATGATTTTAATTAGGACTGTCCAATTTCACTCTTAGCTTTCAGCCACGTGTTCTGTATCAGTCACCTGCTTGCTGCTCCTCCCGACAAGCCTCCTCCTACAAAGAGTTACAGAAAAAGAGTGAAAAATAACAGTTTGTGACAGTGTAATTACTGGGAGAAGCCAGAGTCATGGTTAGAGAGACACATTCCAGACAGAGATCAATGGATAATGAAAAAGCTGAATTTTATAGTAGCAAGGATAGTATTGAGAATGCATATTGAAATAGAAGGGGCGGGGGGGAAAGGCAATCTATTTGTCATGGTGCAGACAGGGTGGGGCAACTAAGCCCCCTGCAACTGCTTGCTCAATCACTCCCCCACAGTGGGACTGGGGAGAGATGAGAAGGGTAAAAGGAAAAAACTTGAGGGGTGAAATAAAGATGGTTCAATAGGTAAAGCACAAACCACCCACACAAGCAAAATAAACAAAGAATTAATTGGCTATTTTCCATCACCAGACAAGGGTTCAGCCATCTTCTGGAAAGCAGAGCTTCATCACTGTGACAGTTTGGGAGTTCCCCACCCCCCCACACTGGAAGAACTTAAGGACTGAAGCTCTATTTACAGCTCAGCACAATGTACAAGCAAATATATACAGTATAGACAGGAATATTTACAGAAATATACAAGGTAAAGGCAATGCAGAAACACAACTCCCCTCCCAGAAATCAGAGACCCCAGGAGGGGCTCCCAACCACCCTTCCACCTTCTCCCCACCCCTACACCTTACCCCGAGGTTTGCCTTATGTGCCAGGAGGATCAGTTGGGGAGCATTAGAAGAAAAGGTGGTTAGTAAAATTGATTGTCACAGAGGAGAAGCCAGAAGCTGCTAGCCCGAGAAGCTATGTCCTGTGACCCGGACTGCCAGCTCGAGACACTCTCTTATCTTTTTGGTTTGGGTTCTTTTTCTAAACATCCCAGCAAGCCTATGAGTGCAGCAGACATCACCATTGTTTTCCTTCACAGCCCATAGTATAATTTTCTCCATTAAAATATTCCAATTAGCTCAAACCAGCACAATCACATGCAATGGTTACTTGGAAAGACAAACACCATTACTCCAAATGTTCCCCACTTCCTCCTGTCACCAACTTTATACACTGATATGTATATGGTGTGGAACAGCAATTTTGGTCTGTTGGGCTCAGCTTTCCTGTGTCCAGTCCTAGCTTCTTGTGCACTCACAGTATACTCACTGGTGGGGTGGTGTGAGAAGCAGAGTCACTGACTCTGTGCAAAAAACCCATTTCACACAACTTCTCAATTTTCACAAGTTCTCAGCTACATACAGTGTCTCTTTGTAAACAGGATGATATATTTAAAAAAAAACCTCATTAGCTGAGCCATTGAACTTTTCAAAGCAATCACTGAACAATTCTCATCTGGTTTTCTATTTAGTCATTTGAGTGTCCTCAAGAATGTGATGCATTATTTCATCACTTGTGTGTTGCAGAAAAGAGTCCCTTTCTTTGCCACAGCATTGTCTGTTGCATAGAATAAATGGCAGTAGAAGCTAGAGGAAGAAAGCAGCATCCAGAGGCCTCTGCCCAACTCATGGTCTCCCGAGTCCCACAGGCCACAAACTTTCTGCATGGCCTGTCAGAAGCTGATAACTGAATGGCTTCACCATAAGCAGATGCTCAGGATGGAATGTTTGCATTGCTCAGCAAAGAGGCTTCAATTCTAGCATAAAACCAAACTGATTCTGGCTTTTTCCAGAAGCAAAGTCTCTTTCCTTCACAGGAATATAACTACAGAGATTTTTTTGGACAGTATTTTTAGTAATTACTTTTTTTCAGGTGTGCTTTTGAAACTTTAAATGGTTCTGATCTCAGGATTTAAGAAGCATAATGTCATTGCAGTCAATAAGGCTGCTTGATTTAAATCTGTAGAAGATCTGGCCCATTTATTTTCTTTCTTGGGTTAAGACCAATTAACATATGCTTGCAAGTGAAATATCAATCACTGTTTATGCCTTGACAAGCCTGGGTGAAGGTTTATAAAACACAAATATTTGTATATACACACAGGTGCAGAAGCATGAGCAGTTACAATTACTACTGCCTTATCTAGATGGGAAAAAAACCCACAAAGAAAACAATTAGAGATTCAGCTTTCAGTAAAAAACAAGTGACAGTAAAACCAGGTATCTGTTAATTTTTTCTTAACTTTATTTTCTTTGATCTATGTCTCGAAGGCTTCCAGGAGACCTTAGAGTAGCGTTGCAGGATCTGAAGGGGGCTCCAGGAAGGCTGGGGAGGGACTACTGACAAGGTCTGGGAATGCCAGGACAAGGGGCAATGGGTTTGAACTGGCAGAGGGGAGACTGAAAGTGGATGTTAGGAGGAAGTTGTTTGCAGTGAGAGTGGTGAGACACTGGCACAGGTTGGCCAGGGAGGTTGTGGCTGCTCCCTGCCTGGAGGTGTTGAAGGCCAGGCTGGCGGAGGCCTTGAGTGAGCTGTGCTAGTGGGAGGGGGCCCTGCCTATGGCAGGGGCTTGGAACTGGATGATCCTTGAGGTCCCTTCCAACCTTACCATTGTATGATTTTATGATTCTATGTCATAAGACTTTCTTCTCCACTTCTTTCTACATTGACTACACCTATACCCACATTTGGCATGCTGTGTGTCGAGCCATTCTTGCTACCACACAAGAAATTGTGTATTTATGTCAGAATATAAATGGAAATAACTAAAGCAATGTTAAAAGCACATGTCAATGTAATGTTCAAAAGCTAAAATGATTTCCCTGTGCAGTGGCATCATGGGCAGCCTTAGCTGAAGTGACCTTGAGATGGTAGTGTTTAAGGTCCTTAGGGCATACCATTGTAAGGATCTTGACAGGCTTGAGAAGTGGGCCAGTGCCAGATGCAGGAGGTTCAACAAGTCCAAGTGCAAGGTCCTGCAGCTGAGTTGGGCCAATGCCAGGCACAAACACAGGCTGGGTTGAGAGTAGCTCTGAAAAAGAGACTTGGATGTAATGGTTGACGAGGAGCTCAACATCAGCAGGCAGTGTGTTCATGCAAATCCTATAGTAGACTCCATCAAGAGGAGGGTGGGCAGCAGGTCAAGAGAGGTGATTCTTCCCTTTTGCTCCACTCCTGTGAGACCCTACCTCAAATACTGCATCCAGTTCTGGTGCCCCCATCACAAGAAGGCCACAGAGCTGTTGGAGAGAGTCCTGAGGAGGATCACAAAGATGATCCAAGAGCTGCAACACCTCGGCTATGAGAATAGACTTGCAGAGCTGAGGTTGTTCAGCCTAAAGAAGACTTGGCTCTGGGAGAAGCTTAGAGCTGCTTTCCAATACCTGAAGGGATCCTACAGAAAGGCTGGAGAGGGGCTCTTCATAAGGGTACCTAGCAATAGGACAAGAGGGAATGTTTTTAATCTTAGGGAAAGTGGGTTTAGACTGCACCTTAGGAAGAAGTTCTACAGTATGAAGGCGGTGTCACTCTGGAATAGTGTTGTGGTAGGACTCTCAGCTATAATTTATGGTTCATATTCTTAAGCACTCCCACTTCTTTCCCTAGAAGCACAAACTTTGTTGTTAATGTAGTTAAACCCCCAAATGAATTTCTCATCATAGGAGTAGCTCATATAACATGAAAAGTTGTGCCACCACAGTGCTTGCATCATGGTCATCACTCCAGTGCATAACTGTTTTGTTTTTCTTCTCATGTTGCACTGAGCTTGGGCAGAAGCTGTTCACTACTGTGTCTGCCTACTGATAACACAGTGCTGTGCACCAGCCCTTATGCATGTGCTGTAAATGTGATTTATAATCAAGCTTAGCATTACAAAGAAGGTTCGACCTCTAAGCGTTGTTCAGGCTCCAAAGTGTCTATGTATTTCTTCCTGCATACCACAGTTCTTGATGTATTTTGTAACTTAAACAGTTACTCATCACAAAAACCCATATGGGAAAAAAAAGAAACAGTAGATTGATGTTCTCAATAGTGCAGTTCACAATAATTCACAGACTTTCACCAAACAAGTTGCCTGCACATTCATTGCTTGAGGAAAATGTTAGTTTTCTTCTTGCTCTAGAAGAAGCTGGACAGGTTTATGCAATTAATACTCAACTATTTTGCTTTTTGAAAGTCAATAAAATTAAGTACAATGGTTGCTAAGCTGGATTTTTCCTCACAAAGTCACTCCTTTCTTCTTGACTTTTATTTTTAAAAGGAGAAATAGTCACAAAGTATTTTTACAGGAACAGGAATCATCTTTCTGTATCTCACAGTGGTTTCCACAATATTCCCCCTTCCTTGGTACGACAGAAAACTTGCAACTTCTGTATGTCAATATTGCACTGTAACACCTGGAAGGTTCTTAACAGAATCTTTGTTACACACAAGATTGCTATCTCTGGTGCAAGGACATTCAGTAAGTGTAGAAAACTATCAGAGAGGCAGGAAGAAAAACCCAAACCAAATCACACACAAACCCAAACAAACAAACAAAAAAACCACAACAATAATAACCCAACAAAAAAGCCCAAAACAAACCAACAAACAAACCAAAAATCACCTAAACACAGAAACAGATGATAAACCTCCTATGAGCACAGGCAGTGATTTGGGAAATTAAGTTTTTTAAAAGCACAGTGTAAAGTCTCTGCAAACAGCTCAGGGATTACTTCATACATTGTATGATGCTTCAGTACAGAACCTCAACAACTAAAGAAATAATCTTTATTGTTACTTTTACAGAAGTGAATAGGTTGGGGATATTGTTTTGGTTTAGGTTGGGTTGATTTTTTTCTCCTTTCATACCTGTTTTTCAAAGAAAAAAAAAATTGAGAGATCCCTCGGTGCTACAGTATTCCTCTGAAATCAGTCAAGCAGGGCTCAGTAGATTAATATACAGAAGAAGAGAGAAGAGGAAATGAAACTGAGAATAATGGGAGTTAAGGAGACATTAGTGAAGGAACTGACACACCGTAGTAAAAAAAGCCAAGAAAACACAAGTAGCAGCAAACAACAGTAAAAACTAAAGACAGATTCAAAGAGTGGGAACAAAAGTCTTTGCCAGAGATACTTGTATTTGGAAGGGTAAGAAAATCACTACTTGTCAGAAATCAGAGTGGAACAAAGGCAAATACCCAAGAAGCTTTTTGTTGCCGTCAAGAAAATAAAAAACGAAATAATGAATTTTGGAGGGGTACTGAAGCTTGAAGAGGCAGTGAAAAGGCCAAGTAACATTCAGTTCAGCTTTATTCAGAACTTTATTTAGTATGCTCAGGTAGTCTGCTAGGTTGTAGAGATGGTAATGGTGGGGAAAGTTAGAAGAAGTTAAAAGAGGAAAATACGAACAACAAAAAAGATCAAGCAGAAAACTGTTTTAACATCCATGAACCACATGTTACATTCCTGAAAACACACAATCTACCTGAAAAAGCTGCTATTTCTAGCATTATGGAAATAAAACATCCCAAACAAAGGTGGACCTGAACTACCATTACACTTATAACAAATCTCTTCAGAATAAATGGGCATAGAATTAAACTTAAGGGGGACAGAACTCTTCATGATTTCAAATAGGGCGTGCAGAGTGGTAGGAGGCAGAGGACACAGAATGTGATCATCTGCATACTAAATACTTGCAGGTTTTGACAAATGTTCTTTGCATATTCATCTTCTGAAAATACAGACCCTAAGTGCAGAGTGGCATCAAAAGTGATTATGGTTTATTTCTTGGATATGCTTTTTCTACGTCATCATTTAACTGATGTAATAAAAAAATGTAAGAATGTCCTGGTTTTGCTTTACCTAGAATTCAGCAAATTTGCAAGTTAATAACAGTCATGGAAATTTTGGAGTGCCTTTCATGCTTAAAGGCATTTCTCATCTTTTGAAATGCCACTATCCCAGTCCTGAAGAAAAGTACACTGCTAAATGTCCACTTAAACAGTGCAAAATGCATTGAAGGCTAATAATATCCATGGGCAGTAAGCGTGTGCCTTATGCAGAAACCCACTGAAGATTATGCCAAATCCCAACAGTAAGGACAAATTCTATGTATACTGAGAAATGTATTTGTCAAGTAAGTCTGAAAACTTATTTCACTGTTGTTTTCCTACAGTCCATAGAATATATGTGATTATTTAATACACATTACCCTTTCAATAAAACAACCAAGTAGCGAGAAGCAGTTCTGAAAATAAATCAAAACACAAAAGACACTGATATTTTATGCTAGAATACTTCAGATTTCCAATTCAATCTTATGAATTATTTTTTCTTTTCCTTTCTTTTCTCTTTTTTATATATTTTTTTTTCTTAAAATACCCACCAAACATGAAATGATTAAGCAGCATTATGTTCTGCATTGCTGGTGGGGAACACAGGACAGAAAAATCACGATATGGTGAAAAAGTTATTCTAATGAAGGAGTTAGAATGCTGACATTTCATTTAGAACAGTCTTGTCAAGCTGATATTTCCCTTCCTTTGTACTAAGAAATAGTAAGGGATATTCAGATACCAGTAAGATGACATAAATGACTGCTGTGAGTTGGGGAGTACTATGGGTTTCATTACGGGTCACTTGACAATGGCTGAACTGTTCTGTGACTTTCTTATAGACAAGATTTCTAGAATGGAAGCTCTTAGTAATTACAACAATGAAATTAAAAATAATTTTAAAAATACCAATTTTGACCAAGCAAGGACAAACTTTAAATGCCTCTAAGTTTCTTAGCATGTTACTCTACTCATTTCACAAAAAAAAAATATTTCAGTGAATAATTTCTTTACATTATCCTGGAGTACAAGTCGATCTTTTGTTCTTGAAACACAAAAGCTCTCTCATTCACAGTCACCAAATAAAAGCTAATGGAAAAATTAATTTAATGGGAAAATAATCCAGTGCACAAGAAGACAGAAGCATTTTAAGCATGTCTGAAGCATTAAAATGTTGTTTGGACACCAATGGGTTGCAGAGATCCTAGTGTTAGAAACCACGGAAGCACCTGAGAATGGTAACGTAGCAATTAGGGCTTCTCCCTCTCAGTAAGGTGGCAGGATCAACAGGCCAGATGTATATCTACACCGATGCATGAAGCATGGACAACAAACTAGAACTGGAAGGCACTGTGCAGCAGGAAGACTATAGTTGTCCATCACGGAAACATGGTGAGGTGACTCACGCAATTGGAGTGCTGCAATGGATGGCACAAACTCTACAGGAGGCACACGCCAGGAAGAAGAGGCAGCGGAGTAGCCCTGTATGTCAGGGAGCATTTTCACTGTTTCAGGCTTGATGATCATTGAGTGTTTACGGGTAAGAATCAGAGGGAAGGCTAATAAGGGAGATATCAAGGTGGGAGTCTGCTATAGACCACTTAACCAGGACGATGACAGACAAACTATTCTATTAAGTAGATGAGAGAAGTCTCACAGTTGCTGACCTTGTTCTCACAGGGGACCAGATATCTGCTGGAAATACAATATGGTGCAGAGAAGACAGTCCAGAATATTCCTGGATTGTGTGGAAGAAAACTTCCTGACATACCTGGTGAGTGAGCCAATTAGGGAAGGTGTCTCACTGAACCTGTTGTTTGTAAACAAAGAGCAACTTGTGGGTGATCTGACAGTTGGAGGCTGTCTTGGGCACAGTGATCACAAAATGGTAAGAGTTTTTATTTGAGAAGGAAGAGACATGATGAGTAAAGCCACCTAGGACTTCTGGAGGGCAGACTTTGGTCAGCTTAGGGTGCCTGGGTGACAGAGTTCCTTGGGATGCAGTCTTAAAGGGGAAAAGAGTCCAGGAAGGCTGGACATTCTTCAAGAGGGAAAACCTTAACATACAGGAGCCAGCATACTGAAAGATGAGACGACAGGGAAGATCAGCCTGGCTGTATGGAGAGCTTTGGCTGGAACTCAGGGTAATAAAAAGAGAGTTTATGACCTTGGGAAGACAAGGTGGGTAACTCAGGACAACGGTGTCTCGGCACCCTCTATGCACCCCAACAACTTCTCCTTCATGCATGACACTTGCAGGGCACAAGTGCAGAGAAATGCCCCACCTCATCACTTGGGACCACTAGCTGAAAGGATGTAGGGGCTGGGGGGAATGTGGTGGTACCCAAAGTTCCAGTACTGCCCAGTGGGCCTCGAGACTCTGGTGATAAACTCCAAAGCCCCAAGGGACGCTGAACAGAAGCTGGGATGAGGGCAGTCTGAGTGCGGACATCACTGCAGTTTGGGGTTCCCACATCCAAGCCCTGGAGCCAGATCCAGCCATGCTAAGGGAGGTGTCCCTGCCTATGGCAGGGGATTGGAACTAGATGATCCTTGAGGTCCCTTCCAACCTTACTATTCTATGATTCTAAAAATCTCCATAAAACTGGAATGATGGAGAGGAAAGTATGTCTGTTAAAGGGCTTGTCTAGGGGAAAGATGCCAAATCCTCCCCCATATGGCGCTCAGGATTTGGGGCCTCCTCGGCTCCAGGGTGTGTGTGTGGTGTCTGTCTGGCGCAGCACAAAGCAGCCCCTGTGCCACCCTCGCAGACGGGGGACAAGGGGCCTTTGTGGGGCTTGGGGTTCACCCTGTGTCTGGGTCCCCGGGGAGGAGGGCAGGGTGCTCACTGATGCCTGGGTGCTGCCGCTGCAGCATGCTGGCTGCTCTGCTGTGGGGAACTGTCCTCGGGGTCACGCTGCCGATGGTGGCCCTGGAGAGGTAAGTGGCCCTGGGACTCTGGGGGCAGGGAGGTCCCTGCAGGATCCCTGCAGGGTACAGGCGTCCCAGGAAACCTTTCTGAGGTACGCCGGGCGTCTCTGGGAGTCCCCCTGGGGGCTCCTTGTGCCCCACTGACCCGCCCCGCACTAGGGGAGGCTGCGCACGCCGCCTGCAGTGGGTGCCCCAGCCCCACAGCGAGTCCTTCGTCCAGGCCCAGCCCCAGCCCTACCTGACCCTCTGCGGGGGTCGCGTCTGCAGCACCTACCGGTACCGCCCACCCAGGGCGTAGGGGTCCCCTCGGAGGGATCAGGGGTCTGGGTCCCGCGGGGGGATGGGGAGTAGGAGCCGTTTGAGGCAAGGGGAGGAGGTCCCTGTGGGGTAGGGGTCTGGATCCCCGCGTGTCTGGGTGCCATGCGGGGAGGGGCTGGAC
>VWYK01055698.1:0-11918 GCA_013399775.1 Semnornis frantzii | reverse complement strand
TGGGTCCCCGGGGAGGGCGGGAGTGGGCACTCCTTGGTGCGTTGGAGGGCTGCGTGTGTCCCGCATGCCTGGGTCCCCCTGGGCGGAGAAGTGGGAGTAGGAGGAGTGGGGACCCTCTCGATATCTGAGTTCCCCGAGAGGCAGCAGGAGTCCTGGACAGCCGCATCTTGCCTCTGCTCCCCAGAGCCTTCCTCGGAGCCCCTCTGGACCCGACTGCAGGAACTGCAGGAGCGGATGGAAGCCCTGGAGCAGGTGCGTCTGGGGGCATCAAGGGACCCCCGGGCAACATAACTGGGTGCTTGAGAGGCTCCCTGACTCCACCAGTTTGTGGGGCAGGTGTGGTGAGTTTCAGGACCCCCCTGACCCCTCGTATGCAGGCACTGGGGGGACCCCTGCGGTACCTGGACCGGGTGGAGGCTCTGGGTGAGCAGCTGATGGACCTGGAGGAGCGTCTTGGGACCTGTGAGTTACAGCCTTCATCCTTCCCCCAGCATGAGAGGGGGTCCTGGGTCAGCCCGTGGCCCTCGGAGCCCCCACATTCCTATGACACTCTGGGACCACCTGGTGCCCCTATGGCATCCCTATGGCAACTGAGACACCCTCAGAGGCACCCCAAGACACCAATAAGATCCCCAGGGACACCATGGCTACACAGAGAACCTTCAGATCATGGTGGTACCACCTTGATCTCATCCTAACCCCCATCTGTCCCCTAGGTGACTGCGGGGGTGGGAAGAATGGCTTTGGGTTCAAGACCCACCACTGACATCATTCCCATCCCCTCTGGTGACATTGTCACTCAGCCATCATGACATTGGAAGGCACCACAACTGGGGGTGTTTATTATAAAGCAGGCTGGGGGAAGAAGAGAAATTCAGCAAGATCTACTTCACCTCCCAATAAATACATGGTGTTGCCCCTAAAAAGAGAGTGGGTCCTGTTCTGGGAACTGATCACCTGCACCCCTACCCTTCTGCCCTATGATCTGGGACTTCTCAGTACCCAAATGACCCTGGTCATTGGGAAGAGCCAGCCCTATGTGTCCCCTGGAGCCATGGGTCAGTCTCTGGGACCCTCACATGTGGTTCCGCAGTGGGTCAGTTCGAGGGTGTTGCCCTCCACATAGGGGACTGGAGTGGGTTAGTTTCCAGAGGTCCCACTATGGGTCTCTCCATGAGCCTTCTACAGATCCCACCATGGGTCAGACCAAGTGCCCACTGTGTGTCTGCCATGGGTCTAAGAAAGTTCTTTCTACAGCTTCTGCCATGGTTCAAACCATTCATTTCCATGGGACCCGCTGTGCTCCACTCTTCCTTTAAGCCCCACCATGTGGGTTGCTTCATCCTTCCTCTGTGGGTCAAGCCACAATTTTCCTATGATTCTACCAAAGGGTGCGCAGTGACCCTGTCATGGGTCAGTCACATGCCCTACTCATGGGTCTGGGCCCCTCCACGGATCAGTCCATTTTATACACATGGGTTAGTCCACATTCCATGTGAGGGTCAGCCCCTGTCCCACCACCCTGGGGCTCGGTAGTGCAATGGGACAGTGGGTGGCCATGAGGCAAGGCCATGGAATGCTGTCATGGGGTGCATCTCTGCTGAGATCTGTTTGAAGGCCTCCAACGTGGTGGTCCAGACCCGCTCCATGAGTGACATCAGCCAGATCCTGCCCCAGGGCAGCTAGCAAGGGCAGTGTTCGGACCACACACTGCCCTTGGTGCAGGGGATCAATGAGTGCTCTCTGCCGCAGCAGTCCATAGGCCATCTGGATATGGCCCCACACCATGTATGCTTCAGGTTCCCAGGGACCCCCACACACACTGCTCCATGTACTCCACATCCCCTTCAAGTGCCCACAACCCCCCAGTAGCACTCCCAAACCTCCTCCCGTGAACCTTAAGTCTTCCCCAGACTCACATGTATTCCCATAGAGCACCCATGTGCCAACAGCTCCCAAGACCTGTAGGTAGTCCTCGGCCACCACTCCAGCTACCCTGTAGACTCTCCACATGCTCAAATGCCACCCCATAGCACCCCAAACCCATGTACCCCAACCCACCCACTCATTCACATACCCTTTAGATTCTTCCTTGCTCCACATGTTCCTCTAGCCGTCCTCCACAGACAACCCTGGCTCCCCACATGTCCCCTGCACCCCAGGAGCATTGCAGACCCAGGTCCTGATCCTCTCACCAGCTGTGAACCTCCGGCACTTGTTTTGTTAGAATTGGTTGTAGGAGAAGAGGACAGTGGGAACCTGGGGGCAGGCAAAGATGAAGGATGCTGTTCTGCAGCTGACGCATGGCCAGCCCACAGCAGCCCCTGGACAGTAAAGTGGAAGTCACACCACTTGATGGGCAGCATGGAGCTGCTGTCATTGTGCATTCTCTTGGGCAAGGCCTACACTTGAACCTGCTGAGAGATGGGGCATGGGGAACTGCTTCATGGTGAGGCCAGGCGTGCTCCACAGAGGGCAGTCAGCTAAGACAGCACCATGCTGAGCTTGGGCTTCCCCACATCACTGTGGGGTCATCTGCTGCTGTCCCACTGTCAATGCAGGATGTGCAGCCTGCCCACTGAAGACCCCAAACCATCTGCATCTCCCCAGCAGCCCTGCTGGGAACTGCTAACTACTAACACATTGCTCATCCTGACTGAGTATAGCGTGGATGGCCTCAGCCATCATGGTGATGTTGCATGTCTGCTTGCAGTAAATGAAGATGCTACTGCTGAGACAATACACCACTCACAGCAGCTCCCATTTGGCAATGGGCAGGCATCAGTCCAGCATCGAGTCCAGCATCCCTGGGCACTGGCATTAGCCATGGAGTCACCATGGGGCTGGGTAACAGGGAGCAGCTACTGGGCTGTAGGGTGTCCGTGTGGTTGTGGGGAGTCTGTGGGACTGGGGGGGTGGCTATGGGCACACAGCACTCCAGCAGCAATTCCATCACCCCTGGAGGCCACATGAGCTGCTGGGTGACCATGGGACTGGGGCTTGGCAGCAGGGGTTGAAGGGTAGCCATGGGGCAGGGGGCTTCTAGATGGCCAGGGTCAACTGGGAACAATGGGAGAGACATACCCAGGAGATATAAAGAGCTCTGGTCGTTTGTAACAGAGAAGTAGAAGCACAGAGGCTGCAGATTAAGGTTCTGAGGTGACTGGGGCAGCACTGTGGTGGGCATGGCCACTGTAGAGCTCTGGTGGTTGCTGACGAGCAGCCTGGTAGGGCTACTGTAGGTGCCCTGAACTGACATCTGAATCCCTTAGAGATGGTCTTGGGGGCATGTAACCCCATTGCTACTCCAAATATCCCACATCCTTCCATTCCTCCGAATTCCACATGAAGGTGAGGTGGCCTAGGTGAAGATGACCCAAGGCCACGTTCATAGATTCATAGAATGGTTTAGGTTGGAAGGGACCTTGAAGATCACCCAGTTCCAACCCCTGGCCATGGACAGGGACACTTTCCACTGGATGTGGTTGCTCAAGGCCTCATCCAACCTGGCCTTGAACACCTCCAGGGAAGGGGCATCCAAGACCTCCCCAGACAACCTGTTCAGTGTCTCAACACCCTTGGTGTAAGCAATTTCTTACTAATATCTGGTATAAATCTACCCTCCTCAAGCTTCAATCCATTCCCTCTCATCCTATCACTGAAGCTCTTGTAAAAAGTCCCTTCCCAGCTTTCTTGTAGGCCTCCTTCAGGTACAGGAATACCAGAATCACACCAAATTTGCCATGTTGGAAAAGACCTTCATGATTGAGTCCAATCTATCACCTAACCCTTCTAATTAATTAACCCATGGCACTAGGTGCTTCATCCAGCTTCCTCTTAAACACCTCCAGGGATGGTGACTCCACCACCTCTGAGGGTAGCTCATTCCAATGCCAGTCACTCTTGCTGTGAAGAGCTTCTTCCTAATGTCCAGCCTAAACCTGCCCTGGCACAGTTTGAGACTGTGTCCCCTTGTTCTGTCACTGGGTGCCTGGCAGAAGAGACCAATCCCCGCCTGGCTACAGCTTCCCTTCAGGTAGTTGTAGAGAGCAATGAGGTCTACCCTGAGCCTCCTCCAGGCTAAACACCCCCAGCTCCCTCAGCTTCTCTTCACAGGACTGCTTCAGCCCCCTCACCAGCCTTGTTGCTCTTCTATGGACACGTTCAAGCACCTCAACATCTTTCTTAAATTGAGGTGCCCAGAACTGGACACAGCACTCAAGGTGTGGCCTAACCAGCACTGAGTACAGGGGCAGAATGACTTCCCTGGTCCTTCTGGCCACACAATTCCTGATACAGGCCAGGATACCATTGGTCTTCTTGGCCACCTGGGCACACTGTTGGCTCGCGTTCACTTGGCTCTCAACCAGTCCCTCTCCAGAATGAGCTGTTCCATCACCTTTCTAGGGACAAAGGAGAAACTGACTGGCCTGTAGTTCCCTGAGTCCTCCTCGTTGCCGTTTTTGAAAACTGGAGTCATATTGTCTTTCCTCCAATCCTCAGGCACCTTCCCTGTTCTCCATGAACTTTCAAAAATGACAGAGAGTGGCTTGGCAATAGCCTAAGGCACCCCCTTCAGTGCATCCCATTCAGCTCATGGATTTGTTGTCCAGCTTGTGTAGGTGATCTGCAACTCAACTCTCCTTGTCTAAGGGAGTCTCCCTCCCTCCAGACTTCCTCTTACCTCCAGGGACTGAGTGCAGGTGCCGAGTGCTGGCCTTAGCAGTGTAGACTGAAGCAGAAACAGCATTCAGTAACTCCACCTTCTCTGTATCGTGTGTCACCAAGTCACCTGCCTCATCAGCAGCAAACCCACATTTTGCCTGGTGTTCCTTTTCCTGCTGATGTATTTGAAGAAGCCCTTCTTGTTATGTTTTACACCCTTTTTCAGATGTAATTCCAAGGAGCTCTTAGATTTCCTTGTAGCATCCCTGCACACTTTGGCAGTGTTTCTATATTCCTCCCATGTGGTCAGTCCCTTTTCCCATGCATGGTGTCTTTATATATTACTTCATTTGTATTATTGTTATTCCTATTGTTTCTTCTCCCTTTGTGTTGTTCTATTAAACCCTTCTTATGTCAACCAGCAAGGTTTTACCTCTCTCCTGATTACCTCCTTTTATCCCACCAGCTGGGCTTACAGCATGACAGTATGAAAACAGCATGGCAGAACTCCTTCAGACACAGCTCATTAGTTCTAAAATATTAGGATTATTAATGGACAATTTTTTTTTCTTTTTTAATTGTCAACTAATGTGAAATATCACTAATAAATAAATCCAGATATAAACACCTGCAATTAAAATACGGATGTTTCATGTTGCTCACAGTTTGACCTGCACTACTGACAGCCTCAAAGATACTTTATTTTGTTTGTCATCAAGGAGAAGGTACTAGAATCTCCAGCCAACAAAACCAGTCATGAATTCCATTTTTTTATGTTGCAGTTTGTTCAGCTGCATTCAAGCATTCAATACCATTCAGCACAGTGTGTTCAAAAGGCTGCCTCCTGAAGTCTGTTTTTAAAGTTTTAACTAATTAATCCTTCACAGCTTCTGCACATTTTTAGAGATGGAAGTAAAGCAGTACTACTATGATTTTTTTATAAGGCACAGACACATCTTGTAATAGACCATACTGATTTGTGTGGATCCAAGTTTCCTTTTGGAACTCACAGAAGGTCAACTCAACAGTGAACTGATTTGAATTAAATGGATGAATGAGCTGAAGCCATTATGACTGTGTCCATAGTTTTCAGATTAATTTTGAGTACATACATTTGGGATTCCCTGCAGATTCCTTATGTTTCACAGTGGACTTAACTCCATAAACCAGTAAATTGTATATATCAACAGTGACAAAACAAAACTTAATTTGGAAAACAAGAATAATAATAATAAAAAAAGTTAATTTGAAGGAGTAAAAGCCTCTGGCTTTGAGGTTTTTCTCCCTAGCATTCTCTTTCTCTGTCAGACATTGTGTCTCAGACCAAATCTGTGGCAGGCTGACATTCTTGGACAAAGGTCAGGGAGGAAAGAAATGTTTTGCAAATAGCAGATTCATACTGATCTGTGCCAGCCAGATCTCTATAAATTACTTTCTGTCTGCTACATGTGAAACTGCACACATCTGCTTCACATTTGCTGTCTGGATAAGGCCATCACCAGAAAATATGGAGAGGAGAAAATCTTACATAAATCTTTATAAGAGAAAGAAAAACTTGTTCAAAATATTCCCCCATATTAAAATCAACTCCATAATTCTAAAAATATTAAGAAATCTTTAGTCATTCAAGGAACCATGGTATTAACATTTCAAACAATTAATACCTTGGGCAGGTTAAATGATTTATTTCAAGTTCTACATGTCACAGTACTAGTTATTTCCCTTAAATCACAGAGAGAAAAAAGAGTACAACTATAAATGTGTCTGCTTTAAAACATACAATGAATTTAATGGAAATCAGAGAAACCGAAAGAAAGAAGAAAATTACAGACCTTCAGTCTCATCAATTTTTATGTTGTAATTTGATTTATTAACATTACAGTGCTTTTTGGCTTCAGCTACAGAGTCGTGGTAGGCCTAAGCAGGCCAAATTGGGCTTGTACCTCTCCTGGCTTGCCCAGAGATGGTTTTCTGCTCTCCCTCCTGCTCTTTTGGGGAGAGCAACCACGGAAAAAGGGACAAAGAGCCTGGAGCCACTAAGTCTGGGGTCTGTGGCCTGCCCAGCAACTGCAGTAAACAAGGTGCACAGGGTTGCCTTGTGCAAGGCTGTGTTCTGCCCAAAGAAGGGTAAAGCAAGCCTATGGCTTCACCCAAGATGGCCAAATCTTGGCTAACTGCCATTGGATTGGCTATCCTGTGTCCAAAGGCCCATTAGTCTCAGGCTGTATTGGATCAAAGGAGATGAGCAGGGAGCACAGAGGCCTTTGCCATTCCAAGGTGTGTCTGTGCCTCCTGCCTCCTTGCTCCTGAGCTGAGGCNTTAATGTTTATATTTAATAGTTATTTCTAGATCCAACTATAACCTGTACATAGTTTCCATAATGTTGCAAAGAGCCTGTTGTTATTATTATTAAATGGTGATGGGGGTGATGCGAGTTCTGGATATTTAATATTAATAAACTATATATTTATATTTTTAAATATCATCTCGCAGTAATTAATTACCCATCCCGTTACATACAACAAGGAGTCAAAGGACATGAGACATCTTTAGTGCAGGGCAGGGAGGAAACAATAAGTTTTGCACATCCTTTCTTTTTGAGCAAGTTGCACAGAAGTTCCCTGGTTAAAGTTTCTTCAGCAGACAAGTGAAAAGACTTCACATTCAGCCTAAAAAAAAGTGTGTTTGCTGCTGCAGTTAGCATCCAATCTGAAACTGATGTACTGGCAAGGAGTCTAAGTGGCACTTTGTATATAAAGCAAGTACTTGCTCCACCATGGTGTATGAAGACAAGCAGTGATCCTTTCTTGTAGTTACATCCTACAGCTTCACAGAGAGGCTAAACGTTGAATCTTTCCCTTTTGTGGGATTGAAAACCACTGACGTCTGAAGATGGAGTGTAAATGAATGCAACACCTACAGAAGGGACAGCATGTTTAGCTCTAGTATTATGTCTGTTACTATTTCATACTGCAGATAAAAGGCTTGAGGAATAAAGACTGATGCTCCAGTTTTAGTTCGATGAGAGTCACCGTGGTTTGAGTATTTCATTCCTTTAGTCAGAGATCCTCTGTAAGGATTATTTAATTCTTTAAATAATCAGTGTAATTGACATAGACTAACAATTGCTATGGCAGACTGTGATAAATAAATGCCCATTCTACAGACCCCTCTACTTTCCTCTTTTTTATTACTCTCATCTTCAAGGATAACTTTGTGTGCAACTGAATGAATCACAACTATAAGAATTCAGTGGAAGAGCATCGTACTTTGTACTTAGAAATGTGTTTCCAACACATTCAGATTCTTTGCTGGAGCTTAACAAAGTGCAGCTATAGACTCACTTCTCACAGTCTTGGATTCTAGATGTTTCTTTAAGTGCTGTTTTGTTTTTTGTTTTGCTTTTTTGAAAATACTTTAATTCCCCATAGGGAGGTGTAATGATTTAGTGCAAGGACTAAAATCCCTGCTCCCCCAAGACAAAAATGAGGGGGAAAAGTAGCAAACAAAACTCAGGGTTGAGATAAGATAAAAGTCTAATATAAAATGGGATATCACAGTCAAAATACATAATTATCTTAGCTAGTAATCTAATTAAATGTGATGGTTTGGGAGTTCCCTGCCCCCCCACACTTTGTAAAATGACCCAGACTAGACTCAGCCAGCTGGAAGTTAAGGGCTGNTACGTGCAAGGTGAGTTTGGAGGATGGGCCAGGGGGGTCAGAAGGAAAATGGTTAGAGAGGTTACTCAGCAGAGAGAAGAAGCCAGAAGCTAGACCGCCCGAGACGCTGTGCCCCAGAGTCACTGACTGCCAGCCAGAGACACTGACTGCCAGCCAGAGACACTGACTTATCTTTGTTTTGAGTACTTTTCTTAAACATCTCAGCAAAACTATGAGTAAAGTAGACATCACCATTGTTTTCACAGCCTATAACATCATTTTCTCTATTAAAATATTCCAATTAGCTGAAACCAGCACATTGAATAAATAATATAATGCATGATTACCTTAGCCTATTTGCAGAAGGCAAAGGTTGGCACAGGTTGCCCAGGGAGGTTGTGCTCCACAACCTCCCTGGAGGTGTTCAAGGCCAGGTTGGAGGAGGCCTTGGGTGACCTGTGCTAGTGGCAGGTGTCCCTGCCTGTGGCAGAGGGTTGGACTAGATGATCTTCGAGGTCCCTTGCAACCTTAGCATTCTATGATTCTATGCACCTACATGTTCAGTAACTATTACTCTCTGTTCTCTGGTTGCAACAGATCCTTCCAACCTCTCCTATTATGTAATTCTGTGATTATCAGATCACATTGTCTCATTTCCTGACTTCTTTAACAAGCACTAGCTGTGATTAATGAGCACTGCACTACAAAATGTTGACATTTGCAGGATAAGTACAAATAAAAAATCTGGGTAATCTGTCTCTCTTAGAAATTTCATTTCGGGAAACAAAGGGTTAAGGGAAAAGTCATTTGGTTTTGTTTTTCTGTGTGGTCTTATCACAAAGAGTCATATCATGTTTATGAATATCTCAAACATCAGCAGGAGATGCCCCAGAAGCTGTTGGATCATCCAAGGAAGATAGAAGCTCTTCTCTGTTTCCGCTGTGTGGCATGGGATGTGGCTGCAGCCCCAATAGCAACGGCAGGCTTGCTCAGTCAGCTGTCAATAGGACATGGAGTTCCTCACCTCAGCTCATTGCTTCCCAATGTGTTCATGCCATTGCTACATAAAATTCATATTCTGCTAAACATGAAGATTTTTCTAGCAGCTCACATGACAGGCTTGACAAACTGCCTCCTATTTCAAGTGAGCCACAGCTAACACCTGGAGTTTCTGTGAGCAACAGAGGAAGGAGAAGCTAAAGGCTACGGCAGGATTTGTTCCTGCAGTTGGAGATGACTGACAAGTTCTTGCACCACCACTTTCTGTGCTGCTGCTTCTCCATGGAAATGTATTTGGATTACAGAGCCACTTTCCCCAGGCACTAAATTTAATCACAATTATTTAGAGAAATAGAGGAGGGAAGGAAACAGATTTCAAAATGAAAACAAGGAAAAAAACTTCTAAATACTATTTCCCCCCCTTCCTCAATCCCCTTCCTTTGCTTTTCATTAATAAGTTATTTAATTAAGCCTGCTCTTTATTTTCTACACAACCATTTTCTTTCTAGGTCTCTTACCTGATCAAGATTTACTTTGGGCAAGAGGCTAACGGGACTGGCTGCAATATAACAAGTCTGTGTGGAAATAGGAGAGCACATTTCCTCCACCACTGGCCTCAAGGAACCCAACTTTCAATCCCTGTTTGGGTCAGCAGTTTCATTAAGCACTGGACAAACTTTGTTTGTCCATACAAACAAACCTCATCTTCTTGGCTGCAGAGTAACTCTGTCTCCCACAAAGAAGAGCTCTTGGATTCATTTGTCCCCTGCAATGTTATAGCAGAGGAAGAATTTTAGGATTAGGTACTAGGAACAAGTAAGGGAGAAATTTGTCCTTGTCTTGTATTATTTCAGGTAGAAACAGAGCAAACCACTCAGGATATAGATATATGTCAGTTGTACAGCTCCAAATGTAGCAAACACTCCTATCTTAAAAGGTCAGTAAAACAAGTATTCAAGTCAGATAGGCTTAGATCATTCGAGGTGAAAGATCTGCTTAATTCCTTATTCCCTTCATAAATGCTCATTGTAATTTTTTTTTTTAGCTTGCATCCTCTGTGAAGGGTAACCCTAAAACAGCAAGGGCAGCACCCAAAGTGTGAGCTGTCACTGCTGATTCATATACTGGATTTCTGCTAAGTTATTTTATTGTTACTATTGTGTTTAACACATCCCACAACACAGCATTAGGCTTATTTTTTCCCCCATTTTGCCATTTGTTAACCAAGATGCTGTTTCACTGATTTAATCCTTGAACACAAAAAACATCTATGTAGCATGGTAGCACTTCAGTGTTGTGCCTTGGGTCAGTACAATGCTATGCTGAGAGCAATTAAGCAACCATAATATTTACTTTTTCATTGCCTGTTATTTTTACTAAGTGGCATATTCAGAGGGTATTTATTACATTTAAATTCAGTGGCTCAAAATACTCTCCTGAGACTGATCTTTAGCATACATCTTTTCTGCTCACAGCCGTGAAGAAACACTACCCTCTTCTGTCCGAATCAGAGAATGGTAAGGTTGGAAGGGACCTCAAAGATCATCCAGTTCCAACCCACTGCCATAGGCAGGGACACCTCCCACTAGTACAGGGTACTCAAGGCCTCCTCCAACCTGGCCTTGAACACCTCCAGGGAGGTTGTGGAGCACAGAAGCACTCAACGTGATCAAAGATCACGTTGGGTGCTTCTGTGCTCCACAACCTCCCTGGGCAACCTGTGCCAGTGTCTCACCACCCTCACTGCAAACAACTTCCTCCTAACATCCACTTTCAATCTCCCCTCTGACACTTCAAACCCATTGCCCCTTGTCCTGCCATTCCCAGACCTTGTCAATAGTCCCTCCCCAGCCTTCCTGGAGCCCCCTTCAGATCCTGGAAGGCTACTCTAAGGTCTTCTTGAAGCCTTCTCCTCTCCAGGTTGCATAGCCCCAACTCTCTCAGCCTGTCCTCACAGCAGAGCTGCTGCAGCCCTCTCAGCATCTTGGTGGCCTTCTCTGGACCCACTCCAACAGTTCTAACACTATGATATACAGTCCTACAGACCTAGTTACCAGGGTCTCACATAGTCAGGTAATATTACAGTGCTAGATATAGAGAGGGAAGAGGTGTTTAGATCAAGCAATGAATGCCACTATGAAGCTATGAGAGGTGAAATACAATCCTACTGCCTGCTGGGAACAGCAAGAGGGAAGACCAGAAAAACAAGACATCCTTTGTCCTGTATTTATTCTCTGCAGAGTTTGCTGAAGGTCTGTAATCTGGGATTCCCAGGGGGCTTGTGCACAACAAAATGATAAACCTTGTGCAATTATATGGAGAAAAAAAAATGCAGGAGGAAAATTCTATAATTTTATTCATATACTTTAGGTAGGTTGGAAACTTCTGAAAATAAACCCTCAATGCTAAAATAAATTTGAATTATTTTTTTTTTCCCTTGGGTTGATGTTAGAGCACCCTGAAATGACCTACTTGAATGGATATTCAATATCATTTACTTACCTTTTGAATACCATTTGCTTACTTGTTTGGAAAAGTGTTCAAATTCAAGATTGCAGCATCATCAATACTGATCTTCATTGAAAATCTATC
>VWYK01055696.1:30037-42495 GCA_013399775.1 Semnornis frantzii | reverse complement strand
ACTTCAGGCTCCATTTCTGATGGCTGGATGGCACCAAGCACTCACTGCCTGCGTGTCAGTAACACAGTGGTAGAGTTGCAGCAGCAGCATCTGAGCACATCATCAGCCCACAGGGAATTGGGTTTGCTTTAATACACAAGGAAGCAGCTTGCCTGAGCTCACATCACATAAAGCCAAGCCAGCCAGCCCCTGTTGCCCTCAGCTGAACCAGCAGACAGGCAAAGCCACACCAGCTGAGTCACCCCTGCAGCTCCCAGGGATGCAGTGAAGGCAGAGAATGTGGCAAAGGACAGAAGGAACCTGAAAACCAGGCCAGTCACAGTAAGGAAGAGGGAAGTATGGCACAGAATCACAGAATTATAGAATCATTTTGGTTGGAAAAGCCCTTTAAGATTATTGAGTCCAACCATTCTCTGTGTAAACCACATCCATCAGCATCACATTTCTGCCTCTCTGAAACGCCTCCCTGGAAGGGGATTCAACCACCTCCCTGGGGAGCCTGTTCCAGTCTTTGAGGAACCTTTTAGTGAAGAAATTTCTTCTACTACCCAACCTAGACCTCTCCTGGTGCAACTTGGAGCTATTTCTTCTGGTTACACTTGTTACTAGGGTGGAGAGACCAGCACCCACCTCACCACAACCTCCTTTCAGGCAGTTGTACAGAGCCAGAAGGTTTCCCTCATCATGAGGCTAACTTGTGGGATCATGAGGAAAAAAAATCAGTGTGGACAGGTATTGGAGACTTGTCTAAGAGCTGTGCCCTAAGAATGAGGTCAATGTAGCCTGGCAGGTTCATTTCCAGGATGGCTGGGTACCTCTTTCTTATAGAACCATAGAATGGTAAGGTTGGAAGGGACCTCAAGGATCATCTAGTTCCAACCCCCTGCCATAGGCAGGGCCACAGACTGCTTCACAGACTAATGTCTTCCCTGGCTCAAACAAGCCAGGAAACATCACAAAACTGTGCAAGTTTCTTTTTTTTTTATACAGCCCTAATGGGAAATGTTCATTTGTGAGAAGAAAACACTCTTCCAGACATGGATTGGCTGATTGTGGAGTGGGAATATTCATGGCAATGGGCATGGGTGGGAAGCATCTGTCTTCATCCCTGTTTTCAAGGCCTGAAGGCAAGAGGCAAAGCTGAGCAGGGTGTTATCTCCAGAAAACACCCCCACATTCTGTCCACTCAGCTAATTGATGGCTTTTGTGGCACATCCTCCCCTGTTAACACAACACACAAAGCCAATTAAATGCTTGATTGGATGAAGTGGTCACAGTCAAGTGACCATTTGCCAGCCAGTCAGGGCTCCAAATTTCCAAATAAGGTAGGGGTGCTAATCCCTTCCTCAGAGATTAAGCCTTTAACCTATTCCTGCTGGTTCTGAGGAGACACAGAAATCTCTGTGCTTGGAGGGAGAGCACTAAAATGAGCAGCACTTGCCCTGCTCCAGGCCCAACACATCCCATGGCATCTTCCAGGTGGTTCAGATGGATCACAACAGGGCAGTGTGTGCTGCTTCAAAGAGAAGAATAATTATGTGGCAGGAGAGACAGGTTTGGAGGCTGCTTCCCCACTCTTTCTGCCTCCCTTTGCCAGTGAAGAGGGATGTCAGAGAGGGAAAGTTGCTCACCACCTCCCTGATTGATGTCCCTTAGCCAGGGCTGCTGGAGATTTCTTTGAAGTACAGATTTTTGTTGAACTACCAAAGCAGTGTTGAGAATTGCAATATCTTCACAGCCCAAGAGAGGTGAGAAAGTGATTTCCCCACTGATGCAGGAAGAAGGAGGAATAAAAGTCATTTAATAGATGTGGCTTCCTTTGTTGGGTGGCTGGACTGGGACCTGCAGCCATTTACATCCTTAAATGCTTAAAGGCATTAGAGAAGCTCCAGTGCTTGGTGCTCAGCTGCCATTTAAAAGCCAAGCCAGGAATAGATGTCCTGTGGCTGATTATGCACAGTGGACCAGGCTCACCCATGGTTAGTGTCTCCTTAGTAGCTGAATTAATGTTACCAGTGATGGTAAATGGTGCTGTTTATGGAATCACAGAATCATTAAGGTTGGAAAAGACTCCTAAGATCATCAAGTCCAACCTTTAACCTAACACCACCATGGCCATTAAACCATGTCCCCAAATGCCATGGCCACACATTCCTTGAACACCTCCAGGGATGGTGGTGACTCCACCACCTCCCTGGGCAGCCTGTTCCCATCCCTGACCCCTCTTGCAGGGAAGACATTTTTCCAAATATCCAACCTAAGCCTCCCCTGACACAATTTCAGACCATTTCCTCTTGCCCTATCATTGCTCACTTGATAGAAGAGACCAATCCTCACCTCACTCCAACCTCTTTTCAGGGAGTTGTAGAGAGTGAGAAGGTCTCCCCTCAGATGAAAGTAAGTATGGAATGGCAGAATGCAATCCCAAACACACCTTGAAACCTCACCCTGAGAGAGAAATCTGCTGTGCCTTAGCACCAGCAAAGCCACTGGTCAGAGTAGGGAGGTTGGTTGCACTGTGTTAGTGAAGACAAGCAAAGAGAAGACCTCTCTGTGTAAGGCTGGGCACTGGGGGAAAACCTACAGGGACAGTTCTGTCCCCTCCACTGCCCCTGGAATCTGTAGGCTGTCAGGATGTAAAGTCTAGCATACAGCTGCATGTTTAGGTTGGACATAAGGGAAAGTTTCTTCCTCCAAAGAGTTATCAAGGCCTGGGGCAGACTGGCAGTGGTGGAGTCCCCATCTCTGGAGGGATTTCAAATCTGTGGAGATGTGGTGCTGAGGTTTAGCACTGGACTTGGTAGAGTCAATGGTTGGACTTGATGATCCTGTGTGCAGTTCTGGAGCCCCCAGCACAGGAAGGGCATGGAACTGTTGGAGCAGGTCCAGAGGAGGCCACCAAGGTGCTGAGAGGGCTGCAGCAGCTCTGCTGTGAGGACAGGCTGAGAGAGTTGGGGCTCTGCAGCCTGCAGAAGAGAAGGCTTTAAGGGGACCTTAGAGTAGCCTTCCAGTATCTGGAGGGGGCTACAGGAAGGCTGTGGAGGGACTATTGACAAGGTCTGGGAATGGCAGGACAAGGGGCAATGAGTTTGAAGTGGCAGAGGGGAGATTGAAAGTGGATGCTAGGAGGAAGTTGTTTGCAGTGAGGGTGGTGAGACACTGGCACAGGTTGCCCAGGGAGGTCGTGGAGCACAGAATCACCCAATGTGATCTTTGATCTTTGATCATGTTGGGTGATTCTGTGCTCCACAACCTCCCTGGAGGTGTTCAAGGCCAGGTTGGATGAAGGCTTGAGTGACCTGTGCTAGTGGGAGGTGTCCCTGCCTATGGCAGGAGGTTGGAACTAAATGATCCTTGAGGTCCCTCCCAACCCTACCATTCCATGATTTTATGATCTTTTCCAAGCAAAAGAGTTCCATGATTCTATGTTTGCTGCATGCATAATGCAGCCATTCTGATCCAGGTGACAGTCGGTGCCCGGGACGCAGAGGATGGCTACAGATGAAAAGCACATCTTTATGCAAATATGACCTGACAGCCAAGCCCTGCACATCAACAGAAATGGGAGTTTTATTTCTAGAGGATAGCCTTGAATCATGTTATTAGTGCTGGAGAGGGGCAGAGCCTGTCTGGAAAACCAATGTCTTTGCAGAATTTCCTTGCTGGGTGGCAGCGTTTGCGGTGGGGTGAAGGTGGATGGAGGAGAGAGTTTCCTTCTCTCTCTCTCACTTTGATGGATGCGTACTGGAGAGCAGAAACATGAGAGTTATCAGGAATGATGGAGTGAAGCTGAAGGCTCTGGGAAATGAGCTCCTGAAAGTCCTGCTGCAGCTATTTAAGATGTTACCATCCTGCTGCTCACCTCTGCCAGGGTCACCTCCCCATCGCAAAGTGCAGAGAGCAGAGGATGTGCTCCCACATAGACACTGGAGCTCACTGCTCTGTGTTAGCTTAGCCATCAGAGGAGTACAAAGTGGAAGGTGAGGGGTTGTAGACACACATTCTGTCCTACTGACCTGGTTCATAGGCAGTAAATTGCTGTGGGAATGGAGCAGCCTCTTCAGCTGCTGCAGTGATCTGCTCGGGGAGTGCACCGCAACCTTGACACTGAACATGATGAGCCCAGAAGCTGTAACTCTTCCTTCTCCCTTCCAGCTGGCTGCATTAGAGAGGCAAGTGTTTGATTTCCTGGGATACCAGTGGGCCCCCATCCTAGCCAACTTCCTCCACATCATCATTGTCATCCTTGGCCTGTTTGGCACTATCCAGTACAGACCTCGCTACATCGTGGTGGTAAGTAGCATCTGCTTCCTTCAGAGCCATCCCAAGCCTTTCCCAGCCTTTGCTCTGCTGGGATGTAGCCAGTGCTGAGAAGCTGAGAAAAGCCCTTGGGAAACTGGGCAGGAGCTTTGTAAAGGGTTTTAGCAGGAGGTGCTGTGCTCAGAACACGCTGTTCAGGGGGCTTCACCTTTACAGAGCTTACACCAAACTTGGGAGACTTCAGATAATCCACTTAGATACTCAAGATTAGACTTGATGGGACCCTGAGCAACCTGACCTAGTTAAAGATGGCCCTGATCACTGCAGCAGGGTTGGACAAAATGTCCTTGGACGAGGGTCCCTTCCAACTCAATGCCTTCTAGGATTCTGAGATTATTACAGGTACCAAAGTGATGCTGAGACACTGCACAGCAGAGAGGGAGGGAGAGAGCTGCTGAACAAAGGCAGGGCAGAAACTTTTTCACTCCATCCAAACCTCTGCCCCTGCATCTCTAATCTGGCAAAGGACCATCTGCATGTGGTAAAGAGAGGAAGAGAAGACAACTGCAGTGCTGACTCAGGGCATTTAACTGTCCCCAGCTACATCACATGTGTATGTAAACTAATTCCAGTGACTTTCTAATGGTTCTCTCTCTCTCCTTTTCCTTCTAGTATGCCATCTGGACTGCAGTTTGGGTCACCTGGAACATCTTCATTATCTGCTTTTACTTAGAAGTGGGAGGGCTCTCAAAGGTGAGTGGAGCTTTATAGGTGAGTGCCCACTTGGCTTTGCCTCAGAGAGGGAGCTTAGCTGAGAGATAAGGGAGGAGGGGATCCAGATGAGTGGTAGTGGGCTGCTGGGGAGCAGATTCTGTTCTCCTGTCTGTGGAGGGGGCTGTCTTACTAGGGCTTGTTGTCTAGTAAAAATGAGAAGGTAATGCTGATTTTTGGGGCCTTTTGCTGATGAGCACAGGTGCTGGCTGGAACCAACCCTGCCCTCACAGGGTAGAGTGTGCTTGCTTTTTAAAGGTGGGAGCCAGCCTGGCAGCAGAGCCATGCTGAAGGCAGGTGGGGTCTGAGGGTTAATCCCCAGCCTGCAGAGGTGGCTGAAGAAGGCTGTGAGCTAACTAGATTACAGCAGATTCTCTTGTGAGCTGCTAACACCTTGGGAGGGAGGTGTGTGAGTCAAGGGAAGGCTCTCCTGCAGCACTGAGGGTGATCTCCCTGCCAGCTTGGCCCGGGGAAGAGCTGCAGCAGAGACTGCTCTGGCTGGGCTGACTGGAACCAGAGACTTTGCTCTCACTCCACACCCGACCAGCTCTTGGTATTTCTTTGTCTCCCAGTTCTGCTGCAGACCTGGTGCCCTTTAGCAGCAGGGATAGGTACCTGGTTGCTGCCACACCAGGCAAAACATTTCCCTTTGCATCATTTGGGGGAGGCTCTCCTCCTTCCTCTGGGAAGGGTGGGTTATGTCCTCTGGATGTAGCCTCAGAGATGATGTGGGTTTCCTGTCTTAATGCTCCCTTCTTAAATACAGTGGTAGTTATTCATGGCTATTGGCCAGGGGTGTTGTGAGTTACTGTGTGAAGCTCTTTGAAGAGCAGATGAGCTGGGAACTGCTCTCTGCTTAATGAGAGGTGAGTCAGAAATAATAAAAATGGGAGGCAGGTCCTAAATTAAGCCCAAGCTGTAAGCAATGAATTGCTAAGTGTTGCTGTATCCTAGCAGGCTCAGAGTGATGATGGGATCCAGATTCATTCCAGAGCACTCTACATCTGGCCTAAATTTCCAGGTCATGCATCTAAGATGCAGTTGTAATTGGAAATGCACTACATTGTTTTTTATGAGGCCTACAGCAAGCCATGGGTGACAGCATAAATCCTTTGCAGATGAGTAAATGTAACTTCCTAATTCTTCAGTCAATCTCCATTGTGTCCAGTTCTGGGCTCCTCAGTTCAAGAGAAATGTTGAGGTGCTGGAAGGTGTCCAGAGAAGGGCAGCAAGGCTGGGAAGGAGCCTGGAGCACAGCCCTGTGAGGAGAGGCTGAGGGAGCTGGGGGTGTGCAACCTGCAGAAGAGGAGGCTCAGGGCAGAGCTCATTGCTCTCTGCAGCTCCCTGAAGGGAGGTTGTAGCCAGCTGGGGTTGGGCTCTGCTGCCAGGCACCCAGGGACAGAAGGAGGGGACACAGCCTCAAGCTGTGCCAGGGGAGGTCTAGGCTGGATGTTAGGAGAAAGTTCTTAACAGAGAGTGATTGGCATTGGAATGGGCTGCCCAGGGAGGTGGTGGAGTTGCCATCCTTGGAGGTGTTCAAGACAAGCCTGGATGGGGCACTTAGTGCCATGGTCTGGTTGATTGTCTAGGGCTGGGTGCTAGGTTGGGCTGGGTGAGATTGGAGCTCTCTGCCAACCTGCTTGGTTCTATGATTTCCCCTCTCAGTTAGCCACAGATACTTTGAGAGAGTTCTTGCCCAAACCAGTGATTACTCATGGTCTGAAAGCTCAGCCCAAGATGATCTCGATATTGGCTGTGACCAGCTGAGAAAAGAGTTTTATGTAACTATGTAAATGTTCTGCAGAGGATATGTTGGCTTTGACAAACTGCTCTGGGAGCATCTCTGACAGGCAGTGTTTGCTTCCAGCTGGCTGATTCCTTGTGTTTGCTAATCCCAACTTGCCCTGCAACACGCTGGCTTGCTGCTCTGCAAGTCAAACAGCACAGCAAACTCCACTTTCTCCATCACAAAGGAATCTCATCTCCTAACCTTGCTCTGTGCTGGGGCTCATTTTAGCAAAGCCAGCAGCCAGAACCTTTATTTAGCCTCCAGGGTGACACTGGTGATTGGAGACTTTCTCCTTACAGAATCGAGCTGCAGTGCTATCGACTTGCTGGACTCCTCTCTAGAGCTGCAGGGAGAAATTCATGCTGGTAGTTTGGTGGCAAAATACTTCAGAGCCTTCCCTCTCTTCTTAATGAGCTCCTTCAATTTAAAAGAGCCTATCTTGGGAGAGAATCTCTTGCTGCTGCTGCTTTCTTTTCTCCTTCTACTCTTTAACTGATGCTATCTGGGCCTTTGTAAGGGCAAACCCTCACTTCCACATGAGGGCAAAAGATACACTTGAAGCTGGATTGAAGGTTTCTGTAGTGCACTGCAGTGCTGTATGGGTTGGACTCAAGAGCTGTGCTGCTCTCCTTCTGCATCTCTGGAAACCTGATCCAAAGGCAGCTGAGGTTCATTGATCTTGGTCTTGAGTTCAAACTCCAGAAGGGCACCTGGGCTTGGATGAGCAAGTGCTGGGCAGGCTCTTGGAGGGGGCAAGGGCAGGGCAGTATCAGGCAGGGGTTGATGGCAGCAGTGCTGCAGAGGAGCAGGTTACCTGTGTGCCTTCCCTGACGTCCAGGGGAAGCTGTCCTTTATTTCCCATTAAGTCAAAGCTTGTGATTAGCCTGGCAGCAAGCAAGTACATTGCAAATACTAGAGGAGCATCTTTGGTGGAGTGTGGCTGATGGAGCTGGTTGGGTAAAAGCCAACTCATTAACAACTAGACTAAGCATGAATATGCTGGGGAGTGTTTCTGACAGGGCTGTGCTCTTGTGAGTCACTCAAGGGACTGCTAGCTCTGAGGAAGGTCCTCAGGTACTGTTTCTCTGTGATTCCTGCTGAGCCTGTGGGAGAGAGCTGAGGGAGTATGAGAGGAGTGTTCCTGCCACTGTACTCCTGACAAAGGCAGCCTGCCAGGGAGATCTCTGTCAGCAGCTAGCTAATGAATGATGACAAAATGCAGAATGGGCACTGAGCTAGAAAGAATGGAGTTTGTTAACATGTTGGCTGGTAATGACAGCCCAGTGCAACTGAGACAGGTGATAACTCAGGTGCAGTGAGAAGAGGGGGAAAGAATCCAAGTGTTGCTGTTGTAACAAGTTTAGGAAAAGGCTGAGGAGTTGAAAAAAATGAGGAAATGGTTCTTGTGCACTTACTGCAAGTAACTCTTTGTGCCCTGGTGCCTAGAGCTGATTTCACAGTGGTGAGGGAGCACAGGATGTGAGCAGGACAGGGGTGAGGGGAGCAGGGTCACAGGACAGGGGTGAGGGGAGCAGGGTCACTTGCCCTTCTTTCCCCCTCATTTTGGGTGTCCAGCTGATTTAAAGAACAGGAACCAGGAGCACCACCACCATGGTACCTGTGAGATAAGGTCCCCTGTGAGCCCATAAGCAGTTTGGCAAAGGGGTTGGGAGATGATCTTGGTTGTAAACTTTGGGTCATGAGTAGAACATGGGCTGGTAGGTGCATGGTTGCTGAACTGCAGATTGAGGGCTGGCTCTTCACTTTCACCATTGTCTCTTTCTTCTGTTGTGCTGTCTGCCCACCACTTCTCACTCTCCCTTTCCTCTGGTCTTTGGCATTCCCTGAAGTGCTCCTCCAGGTCCCTCCTTCGGTGTTTGCTCTCTCCTGGTCATGGAAACCCTGAGAGTAGCTGTTCTGGTGAGCCCTGTTCAGGGCAGTTAAAAATATTTGCCATCTGCCTCCTAACCATTAGGAACCTAACTACCCTGAGCTATTGAAAGGGAAAATGCTCTGTGAATCTCTCTGCTGCTTGGAAGAGCTAAACTGGCCTCATTTCTATCTTTTTATCTTGTCACTTTTTATCTTGCAATCTTTTCTTAGTAGGAATCAGAGTGTGAAATATGGCACAGAGCTTCATTAGGTGTCCAGACTCAAATGGATCACAGCCTAAGTGTCTAAGAAAGCACTTCCCTTGTTGCTGCAGGGGCTTCCCTAAGTGTGTAGGCTACACCAGCTTTCCTCAAAGTGCTTTGCCAATGAGCAGGCAAGAAATGGAGCAGTCTGGAATTGAAGGGCTGCTTCTCAGCCCTGGCAGTGAGATGATGATGTGCTTCCAAGCGCCTGTTGGCAGCTTTGCCTTGCTGACTTGCTCTGCTTGTGCTCCTGAGTACACTTTGCAGCATCTGGGGGAAATGCAGCCCCTCCAGCAGTGCTGTTCCACTGCTCTGTGGTGGGGTTCACAGCCCAGCTCCCAGTCTGCTGTTCCTCCCTTGGTCTATTGCTGTCCCATTTCCCTCTTCTCTCTTTGTCTGATCATTTGGTTAGGTGACTTGTTGGGAGCTGCCTCTGAAGTTTCCAGGCTGTGCTGGAAATGACGTTAAGCTTCTCCCTGTCTAGTGGAGTGTGAGACACAGTCCCTCCTGCAACCCCCCAGTCTGAGTTAATTATTAAAATCCTGCTGGTAAGACATATGAGCATCTGTCTGTCCAGCTGCTGTGCTGACTGACTGCTCCTCATATACTTCAGGAGCATTCAGAGAGGTTTGAGGAGCTGGTGTTCATTTCAATGTGCCTTTTCCCTCTGGAATTGTTCATTTTACAGTGGTGATTTTTACTTTTCACTCTTTGTTTATATTCTTTCTTGTCTACTGAGTGCTTTGATCTGGATCCAGAGCTGCTGTGGTGGTCTTAATCTCATCCTGAAATGGAAGCAGCCCTTATTAGTCAAATGGGGGGCAGGGGAAGGGAGTGGGTATTTGTATTCCAGAGAATCTGGATGGCACCCTGGGATAAAACACTGTAAGGAAGATGGATAAATGCACATGTTAATTCCAACTCTCCCTCAGCTCCATCTAAACTTGGAAGCTTGGGATCTTGCCTTTAAATGCTGTGGCATGGTCAACAACCTGCTGAGAGGCCCTGAAAGTGCTTCTTTGTTGTTGCAGAGTGATAGAGCCATTCAGTATGCACAACTAAAAGATAAACATAAGAGTTCTTATTTTGATAAGGAATGTTTCCAACTGGAAAGACTTAGAATGATTCTGCTGCAGAGCTCTGGGGGTTCCCACACAGTCTTCAGTTTGTTTCCAGAGCCATTATAGTGCTGGTTTGCTTGGTAATTAAGGAAATCTTGGGGGAGGCAGTTCAGGAGGCTGTTAACAGCAAGAAATAAAACATCCCTGATAGTGTCCCTTGGAAAATAATTGCAGAACAGCTTTCAGAAACCTATTTTGGAAAAGGAGCACAGCTGGTGCTGTGGGTGTCAGAGGTAGGTGTGAGTTTCCCCATGGGATACAGTGGGGTGAGGATGTGAGTGGGAAACACTCTGTAAAATGCAGGTACTCCACTTTTAGTGCTGTTGTCCTCCTCATGCTGATGGCAAATGGATGGCAACCAGGTGCTACAACAGTTCAGAGTGAGATGTGATTTTCTTGGCTGGCTTTCAACGTGCTCCTGGGAAGGAGCTGGTCTCACTCTTTGCTCATGTTTCTCTCCAGGCTGAAGGTTAAAGAGGAAGCAATAGCCCTTCAAAGAGCAGCTTGTCAAGAGACAAGGGGGAGTGCAGTTCCACACAGATCAGTCTCTACTTGCAGCAGGGCTTGCTCGTTTCTGGGGCTGGTTAACAACTTTCAGCCTGCCTACGGCTTTGGGAGCCTTTCAGTGTGTCCAGGCTCCAGATGCATTGCAGAAAGGTTTGGGGAAACAGCTGGTCCCTGAGCTTTCCTGCAACTGCTTCTTGTCCTCCTGATTGTAGTGTGCTGCTCCCATTCCATTGTCTCAATTCGTTTCAACCACCTCCTCACAAATGAAGCTGTCAAGCCACAGGAGACACTCTGAGGTTGTTTTCCCAGCCTCCCAGGAAGCACTGAGCAACTGGAGGTCAATTAAGTGACTTTCTTGAGTGCTCTTTTATTGCACCCCATCAGCACAGGTATCCTCTGTGGACATCCAGCCAGGGATACAAGCAAAGGACTGGTGCTGCTTTGCACAACCTCTTGTTCATGCTGCCCTCATGCCCCTGCAGTGCTCCAGACATACTTCTTCAGAAAGGTGCCTCTGTGAACGTGAGGGCATCCACAATGCCAGTGTGCAATCAGTATTCATTTGACATCAGTGAGATGGATGGCTCATGGGTGTGAGTCCTTGTGGTGCCTTCAGAATCCAAATGTGCTCAGTTTTTTCCAATCTGTTCTTAGCTGAAGTATATATTTAATTTTTTTTTTCTTTTCTCAGAAAGCTGGAGTGTGATTGTAGGCAAAAAGCAGTGAGTGCTGGTTAGGTCTTACTGTTCTTCCACCTGCTCACCTCCAGCCCAGCACCTGCTCTGCTTTTTCAGGCTTGATTCCCAAGCCAGTTCAGTTTCTGCAGCAAAGTTAAGCCAGAGCCAGTTCTGAGGACTGAGAAAAGGGAGGCTGAAGAAAGAGAGCAGCCTGCTTCTGTACTTTGCCAAGTACAGAGATGCCTCTAAGGAGCAGAGAAGGCACTGACGAGGCTCTTGGCGTCAGTGAGGCAGAAGGTTTGGGAAGGCACCATCTGTGAGCTGGGTGAGAGAAGCCTTGGGAAGCAAGGTTAGGAGCAGATCCTGTGGTGTGCTGTGGACCAGCTTTGTTCCTCTGCTGCATCGGGGGAAGCCTCAGGCAATGAAACAGGAATAGGGTTTGGTTTTGTTTTTTATTTGTTTATGTTTTGTTCGGTTTTGAGGAAGGCGATTCCTTCCCTAAGCAAAGGGGCAAGTGGCTTGGGGAAGAGAAGAGGACAGCAGCTTGGAGGGTTGTCTGTCTCCAGGAGGAAAAGCTGTTGCTGGGGAAGATCCATGTGTCTCAGAACATGCAAACTTGAGGGAGAAAGAACAAGCTTTGGAGAAAAGGAGCGATTTGGTGGGCTAGAGGTATCTGGGGCCGCCGAAGAGCAATGCCCAGCAGAGGGAGCAAGCCAAAGACTCCTCTGCCAAAACCGGGAGAAGCTGGAAGAGGAAACTCTCTCTGGAACCGTAGCTAGCACAGCACCATGCCCTGTGTGCATTACCCTGTAGCTGCCAATCTAACAGTTACTCCCCATCGCCTTTGAAAGGCAGACAGCTCCCTTCAAACTCCCAACTGCCAATAGTTTTCCCTATTGTCTTTGCTCTTCAGGCTGCTTTTGCACTGGTGCCATACTTCATCTCCATGCCCTGCTCCATCTACTCCAAACCACATCCCATCTGTTGTGGTGATTATGTCAGGAGTTTGGCAGCTGTCTGCTCACTTAATTGTCCACATTTCTTAACATGTGCTTCCTGCAGCATATTTTAATAACGGCTCTGCAAACTGTTTTTGAGTGTCTGTGGTGGGGTGCAGGGCACCTACACAATGTGTATAGCAGAGCAGTTGCTTTCTATTCACTGATTTTATTTTCTTTTTTTTTTTCTTTCTTTTTTT